>PHNY01296750.1:18805-32461 GCA_003724115.2 Anethum foeniculum
TCCGTTTAAAGACACAAATTGTATTAAGAAGTTGCAGAGGGTATTCCAACATCCCCAAGAACTGAGTAAGCCAATACCAGCAAAGTTGGTGATTATCGGACCTCATGGAAAATTCATTGAACCGTTGGGCACTCATATATTGCTGAGTTATGGTGCTCCAGCATACCCGTTCAGCTTACGCAGTGCTGTCAATTTAGAGCTTGAAATGGTAAAAAAAATTAAGCTTGACATGTTCTGGGATCTGGACACTGTCTTTGCTCACAGGAATGGGTCCCAGGTTCGATTTTCACAATATATTGGCAAGAGAATCATAGTCTTATATCAAGAACACCCGTGTGACTTCAACGATTTTTGGAGGGAACTGAGAGCAAGGTATTATAGGATGAAGGGTACTGATGAGGAGTTCGAAGTTATCCACATCTGCCGGGGGTTGTATTTTAAATATTGTAAGATGATTGAAGCACCTATGCCGTGGTTTATGCATCATCGTCTTGATCAGGGCTCATATGCCAAAAAGTATATAGATCGTGTCTGGCCTGGTATTTGGCCTGATTGTTTACTTCTTGCATTTGATCGGGATGGATCGGTTGTCAGAATGAAAGGAGACCCTGAACTTGGAAACAATATGGCGTTTCCCTTTTATCAGGATGGAGATATGGAAAACGAGGTTTTGCTGCATGTGAGAAAGTACATTAACATTAAATGTAAATTACAATGTGTAAATAAGGGTCCAAAATTCTACTAAGATAATGATGATGAAAGTAATTCTGGTTTACGGTTTTTTATATGTAAATTAGAACTCTGGTTTTTTACAGCTTTGAGAATCTCAGATTTGGAATATGTTTAGAAATTTCAATAGTATATTTCCCAGTCGACAATGGCTTACTATGTGATTGTTGAATGTTGACAATAGTGTATATCTTTATTGTTCCTGTATTGTATAGTTCTAAAAATGTATCCAGCCAACATGTTACGTCACATTGTGGATCTAGCTATATATAACAGATAGTCTAATAGTTTCGTAGGTACTGGAAGTCTTGGGAAAAATTAAAATGTGAATTTTACTTTCTTTGAATGTCCGATCTGTAGCTGATGTACTCCGAGGAGTTCTTGTGTGAGGCAAGAACCATTGATATCATGTGTGTCTTGTAGACTTATGGGTTTTATCCTGTGACTTGATCAGGAATGAGTTCCTCTTAAGAGAAGCTGTGATAGGATGCATGATCATACTCCCTTTTCTGCTACTGCTCTTGCTTCCAAAATTCAACAAATTGTTAGAGATCGAGTTTTTGCCTATAAAAAGTTTCAAAAAGCTGCCAGGAAGGACTTTAGCCTTATTACCTCGTTATATTAATTTCAGAATCTAGCTAGTTTGAGTTTTTTGGTTTTGGACTTCTGTTTCTACCATGTATTGTTTAGTTGTTAGCCTCGAGTTTTTTACTTGATTTTTTGATAGAGTAAAGGACTAAAGGGCATGTCCTTAATCTCTCCTAGGGTTTCCCTATCTCTTGTACCCTTCTTTTCTCTTGTCTATGAACTCTCTTTATTTAGGAAAAAAAAAAAGGAAGAAGCAATTGGCACAGCGTCTAATCTTATATAATCGAGAAATTTATAAAATCTGTCCATAATTAGATGAAAATAGATCATCTTTCAATGAGAAAAAGAAATTAAAGGTTTTATAGGATGAAGGGTACTGATGATGAGTTTGAGGTTATTCACATCTATGTTAATTTTGATAAGAAGATTAAAGCACATATGCCATGGACATCCATCCTCATCTTGATCGGGGCTATATGCAAGTTAGTACGTTTCTCGTGTTTGGTCTGAATATTTTACAAATTGTGGACTTCTTGCATTTGATCAGGACGGATCTGTTGTCAGAATGAAAAGAGATCCCGGACTCAGAGAAAATATGGCCTTTCCCTTCTATCAGGATGGAAATATGGAAAACGAGGTCTTCCTGCATGTGAAAGAGTACATTCACGTCAAATGTAAATTAGAATGTGTTAATGATGTGCATCCATACTACGAAGATGGTGTATGATCAAAGTAATTTGGTTTTTTTTTTATGTACTGTCTGCAATGCTGGAGCTAGGCCAAGCTTGAGCCATTATTCTTCACTTTCATTCTTCACTGCTGCCGACATGACAAAATCATACTTCCTCAACCCTTTCTTTCTTCTCCTTGCCATCCATTCTCCGGCAGGCTCCTCAGCTGCACCACCTAACCAAAACTTCATCATGTCTTCATGCAAAGCTACAACCTATCCCAACCTGTGCATTAGATCGCTCTCCCTCCACGCACTACCATTCAAAATAGTCCTCAGCAAATGGCAGTGATCGCCTTGGAGGTGAGCCTGAACCGGACCAAATTAACTCAGACTTTCATGCATCTTCTCATTAAGTTCAAGGGTCTTCTAGCTAAACAACAAGCAGCTATTAAGGATTGTGCGGATGAGGTTGAAGATAGCTTGGATCGGGTTAGCAAGTCGTATATGGAAATGAAGAGTTTGGGTCAAGCCACGGGTGAAAAGTTCACGTGGCACATGAGCAATGTCGAGACATGGATCAGTGCTGCCCTCACGGATGATACTAGTTGTATGGATGGATTTTCGGATCCAGCTACTAGTGGTAAAATAAAGGAATCGGTTCGAGCACAAATTACTAGCGTTGCACATTATACCAGTAATGCTCTGGCATTGATCAATAGTTTTGCTGCAAAGCATAAACAATAAAAGCATGATTCAAGCATCATATGCATATGGAGTGTTTAATTTCACATAGAGGCTAGAGCATGCTTTAAAAGCTTTATTCCTGCCTCTTACTTTTTCCTTTCTAGTTTTACATATGCAAGATAATATGTTGTAAACTTGTTATGATTACTTAAATAAAATGTATCTCAGTCTAATAAGAAAGTATCCAGTTTGAAGTTAAGCTGGAGAAGTTCAATATAAATTTTCAGAAAGTAAGTCTGGCCCCTTCTCTTTCTGGCATTTATATTTCAAAACTGATAATATCCAAATCTAGAACATGTCAAGAACTTTCCGTGGCCCTGACCTTTAATACTGTGTTCAGAAATTTTTTTGTAATGTAAGGATTTGATTTCTTTTTCATTGATTCGGGAACACGGCACAAGTGTTGGAGCAATTATAGCGTGCAAGTAAAACCCAATGCATTGTAATTTATAGAATTACAATGTGTTTTGCTTATATTAGAAGAGAAATGCTAGAGTCCCCGAAATGGTTCCCAAAACCGTTCCCGAATGCTGAGTTGTCACTATGTGATTGGTTGCTTTCTCATAAATGATATGGACTCATCGTGCATCCATACGAGCCCCACAAATAAAAACACGCCAAGTATCATTCGGGACTACTTTTGGAAACGATTTCGGAATACGTAGCACTGCTCATATGATACCGCACCGCACATGTACACCGCACCGCTAATCCCGATTTCGGGAACGATTTTGGGAATGACCTTTTGTCAAACTCACATGTACACCGCACCGCTAATCCCGATTTAGAAACTATTAAGAACAAAGATTCTTGCAGACGGTAACTCTGTAAATTGTTACTAATTAGCAATAAAAAAAATTCTGTAACTCGTCAAAGTTGTTGCATGTTCAAATAAATTGAAGTAAAAGAAGCTAGCTAGTAGCCTTACACATATATCTGTAAAAAACTAGTGATATAGAAAGTGTTAGATACATGATACCAATGTACAGTATGTGATTGATGAGGGAAACAGTGTTACTATTAAGTTTGGTAACAGCCAAAATTTACTATAACTCACTCTTCGACTCGAAATGCATTAAGCTCTCAAGAGTAGAGCCTTTAGTTGCACCGAAGTTAATGATTGTGTCCACTGTAATACTGGCACACTGGTATTGTGCAGAATATTATAGTCAGCTGCTGCCGCCGGATATGGAATATGGATGTTAGTGTTTTTTTTCCCTCAAAGTTCTAATATTTGGACTAAATTTTAATATTGTAAAATAACACATTTAAAAAAAAAAAAAAACTTTTTTGTCAAAATACATGTAGAAAATTGTGATCAAGAGGAGAGGAAAAAAGAATAAAGAAATAAAGAGATATTCAACTACTATGCTACTTGCTGTATTATACTAAAATTTAATTTCACCTGGCCTAATTTATAATATAACAGAAAGAAATCTCAAATTAATATTACCAGATAACATACTGCTTATGTAGTCGTATGCAGTGGCAAAAGAAATTCTGGAGATTTGTAAATATAAAGTCATCCAGCAAACATTACAAAAACTGTACATTTCTGTGTTCATTTAGATAAAATTCGCACAATTTTTCTAATATCTTGCAAGGCGACCTCGTATTTCATATAGACTGCATCTTCTAAATTCAAAAGTGGCAACTTCTGTGCAGATGAAACTCTCCTATCCTACAAGTCCGAGGGCGACTTATCAACTGATCTCTAAACCAGCAAATAAAACAATACTAATTTCAAAAAGCCTTAGCAAGACCAAAGAACTACCAACTGTCTACATGGCCGCCAAGAAGAAGATTACAGGAGCTTCAGTTCATATTGTGAGTTTTCAGTTGACTTACATGCAGTTCCATCTCCTCTGCTTGTTTCTGAAAGAAAGGAAGTTGTAAACAATAATATATATCTACACCCAGTACAATTGATGCATAAAGTAATACCTTAAATAATAATATAGGGATGCACATCCCCTATACTCAACCCTGTAGTTTTCCGTAGACCCGACAATTTCATACACGACATGAAAATTTAGTTATTGTGTATACATTTTTAGTACACGAACACGAAAATACACAACCATAATTTACTGTTGTTTATGGGTTTACCCGTCGGGTACACAACATGAAATACACGACATAATTTATTAAATATAATAATAAATTTATAATATATTATAAAAACATGATTTATAGTATACAATTTGATGTAAATAGCAGAGTTTTATAAATAAAAAAGATATAATATCAATTAATATATAAAAAAGTAATTAATTATCAATATTTAAAATATTAAAATGTAAATTTATATTTTATTTTTTCGTTTCGTGTGGTATCGTGTACTTCCTTGTCATTTCGTTTTTTCCCGAGTCATGCTCATGTTTGGATTACAGGCACATGAATTGATTTCATGTCGTGTTTGTGTTTGGTTACAAGTACACGACACGAAAAGTACACGACACGAGTACGACAAGAATTGTCAAGTCTAATTCAACAACATGGCTCTCGACCCCTCATATTTTTATTTATGTCAAATGAACCTCAACTTTTTACATAGCAACGTGCAATTAGCAACAAGAACAAAAACATTATGTCTTTTGGCACAAAACTTGAACAAGACAACTTTATTACCAAATATAACTTTCTAAAAACAAGTGAAATTATCCTTAAAATTCCAATATTGTTTGGCCAAAAAAAAACTCATGTGTATATAGTTGAGATTCCATTAAGAAATCGCAAGAATATAAAGTAAAGTAAAACTAAGAACTCGACATGCATTTAAGCCTAATAGTCAACATGCATTTAAGCCTAATAGTTACCTTGTGCAACGCATCCCACACTAAAGTGTATTTCCTTTGTAATGTCCACCAATGCAGAGCCAGCTCATATTCAGCGGTATTTTGCTGGGCATAATGTGATGTTGACAATGCATTCTGCTGTGGAAAGGGAAATGAGAGTTCAGTACGTACTTTTTCACATTAAAAAAAAAAAAAAAAGGAATCACATTTGATTGATTATACTTTAAAATATATATATATTGGATTTTGATTGATTATGCTATTTTTATGATACAGTAGAATCTCGGGGGGAAATTATCACTTTAAAGAGGTTATCACATAACAGAGATTTATGATTTTTCAACTTTAAAATAATTAACATTTATTTTATACACTGCAATATATACAATGTACATAGTCTTTTTTAATGACAGGGAGTATACAAAAATTATGTATGTTAACAATTCTAAGTCAAAAAATTACTTATAAATTCAATAGTATCATTTCCTATAATAAATATCTTCCTAAATACGAAAATCACAATGATAAATACAATAAATATAATCATAAATATTTTAACAGTTTAGACAAAAAAATCTATCATAAATTAGTATAAAAATATTTTACATACATATAAAAATGTGTATTTAATCAAAGATATCACTTATGCGAAAATCAGGACCGATATTTAACATTATAAATTTCTAGAAAAATATTAATTATCACGATAGAGGGGTTATTAAATTTTAATACTGGTTCCAACTATTTAGAGAGGTAATCACTTTAGAGGGTATTTACTTTGGAGGGATTCTATTGTAGTGGAATACTCAGATTCAAACTATGGATTCTATATGAACTGAAATTTTGTGCTGATATTTGGTAGGAAAAAAATGATGCTGACAATTTGCACTCCCTCTGTTGTGTCTTTGTTCTGCTTCAAGTAATAGTCATTCACTTGCTCCACATACTCTATTCTATTTTATTGAATTATTTTGTGGTATTAGAAATATTGAAGGTTTTTTGTTGTACGTTTTATAGAAATTAAAAAAAAAAAAGGTAACTGTACAAAATATAGGATCCAAAACAACTAATATTATGAAGATGGACATATATATAATAAGGTAGTCTAGAGTAATTATCAGAATACGACTCCAAACTAAAACATTCAACTAAAATAAATTAAGGAATTTTTCATTTCTCCAACATAATAATTCAAATGGGACTTGCATGTTAGAGAATATAGCAAGACAGTTATAAGAAGAGAAATGTAGGTATAGTACAGATTACCATACAGCAAGGCATTTAAAGGAAGAGAGATGTATGAAAAGTACAGATTACCGCATCCCGCTGCTTTTGGTATTTAGGTCGATCGATGTATAAATGGCCAAAAAAATTGGATGAATTGTCTGGATGCCTTGGGTTTCTCCTGCGAGCCACAACTGGTCTGCAGAAAAACACATTAACACAATAAATTTAGAGTATTTAAGCAAAAAACTAACTCGTAGTTAAGAGTAGACTTGGTATGGATCCTTTGAAAACTTAACATAAGACAAACTAGTAATTACAAATCACTAGTAAGACTGGAATAGTATAGATGGAATGGTGACCTTGACTTTGGGTATAACTTAAATTGACTTGTTTGAATATTAGTATGCCTCAAAACAACTATGTGAAGATTATGAGGAAACCTGTGTGAACAGCGGGAGTATGTAGCTTTAGACTATTCCTACAGTAAAAATCAACCTACTGGAATCATTCTTGTGAGCCAACTTTAAGATCAAATGATTCAAATTATTCTTAAAAGCTACTAAAACTGGAGAAAAACTGTGAGAAAATTGAGAGGACAAAAACCAAACTAGTTATTCTAGGAGATTTGCATCTTCACCTTTGACGGTCCAGCATTAAGCATCCATTGTTTAACTCTGACAGAACTGAATCAGCCACATCTTTTGATTTGAATATGATCCACGCTCGACCTATTAGCAAAAAATGATCATTCTGACACTAAAAGATGTTTAATTAGAGTGCACACCAATACAAAATGATATATGCTCAAATGAGATATGGTACCATTGAGTGGGCTATAAATTTTTTTGCGTTGTATCATCTTTGCACTGACATTTTTTTGGAATACATGCCAAATGATGTCCTGAAAATATACAAGGAATCCATAATATAATTATGCCTCAGATGGATCAATTGGATAATACACAGCTGCATACACCTCTTCCTTAACCAAAAAGCACGCTTCAGTGTTTGCAGTCTTAATATATTAATCAACTCATAGACTTCAGGAAGACTTTGTTTTAACTTTTAACTGTTGGAATTTTAGAAAATTGAGTTAAAATTGAAACCTATGAGTGTGAGGGGATATTTGCCATCTGCTCCTGCAACTTTTCTATATTAAGATCTACTGAGAACTAGATACAAATTAAAGAAAACTTCATATTCATATTCAGAGTTGCACTCCAGAAAACAAAATAATTGTAATCATAGAAATATGTTAGTTTCAAATCGGCATGTCAGAACAGATTGGGAAATGATCTATGTTACTAATGAATTGTTAACATTATTTCATAAAATGGTATAAACCTAAATAGCTAGAATTAAGGTCAAATGTTAAATATTAATGCCAGAGTTAAGGATATACCATATTCTGCCACAGGACAAATTTTAAATACCAAATTCGGAATGTATATACCTCAACATCTTGTGATGAATATGATGGATCGAGATTTTCAAGCAAGACAAGGCAGTTTGTTTCGTGAGCTCTCTCAAGCCTTTTCTTCCATGACTGGTGAAAAGAAAAAGTGAAAGGTAAAACATATAAAGTGATGACTATCAAATGGAGATTCTGTGATACAACAGAGAGAAGATTAATTTTGAAAAACAAGTTCACGAGACAGAACGGTTAATGCAGAAAGGGTTCTTTTAGAAGATGGAAAATAAATGGTGATAATTAGAAACAAAGATATCCAGGAAAAAGACAAGATATCTGAATCATGGACCTCTGCAACATAAGAAATACATGTCTTTGTTTGCAAATTGGGCCTAATACATAGCTATAAATTACAAGATATAGTAGAAAACACATTATATATCACAATTTATCCTCACAATTATTACTCCAATCATGCTGTGCTTATCTTAGTTGAGATACTCTAATAGTGGCCAACAGTTTAACTTTTTGAAAAAGCTCGACAGCTGCGTCTATCCTAAATTTAATAAGTTCTAAATCCTATTTTATTATTTTGGTGGAAAGATTCTATCTTCGATTTTTCTATTTTCATTAAAATGATAGTTAATATACATTTCGTAAATAAAGAAAAATTTTATGAAACTAAAACACATTCCATGCTCACCACCATTTCTAATCAATCTCATCATCATTAATAATGTTGATGATGATGTTGATGATAAATATATTATTATTAATAACAATAACAATATTATTATTAGTAGACAGATTAGTCATTTCACAGAGCCTGGGATGACTTTTATTGGCAAATTAGTCATTTCACAAACAAACGCCAGTGAAGCTCACCATTTGCTTGAACCATT
Organism: Anethum foeniculum; assembly: GCA_003724115.2. Lineage (NCBI taxonomy): Eukaryota > Viridiplantae > Streptophyta > Magnoliopsida > Apiales > Apiaceae > Anethum > Anethum foeniculum. The sequence goes on from PHNY01296750.1 coordinate 27,878, forward strand.
TATTGGACTCCTGCAGACATACAAAGAGCACAAAATAAATCAGGTTGGAAATTTGAATGTTGTTCTAGAAAATGGTTGGATGTGTACTGCAAGTATGTTAAAGTACCAAAAGAAGAGCAAGTCGGTGAAAAATAGAAGAGTGATATTAGAGGACTAGTCAGTAATTTAAACTAATGGTAAGAACTAACAATATATATATATATATATATAGACACACACACACGCACACACGCACACGATTGTGGACTTCATTAATCGATCAATTATTCTACTTCTATAGCTAGCAGTTGATCTTCAATAATCATTGATCACATGAAATATTATACCTTTACCACATCTGGCCTCCTAAAAACCTCAGAAGTTTGGCACAGGGTTCTGAGTCTCTTTTGACGCTCATTCTGATCAGTTCTACTATCAAGATTTGCATTTGCTTCCTTGTTATTAAGCCCCCCACTGAAGAGTCCTCTTTTATCTGTATAACGGCTCTTAGAATTCAGTAGATTTTGTATATGATCAGGTAGATTTGGCAAAAGGCTGGCACAATTTGCAGGATCTTCTGTCCAACATGATGTCACTTAAATTTTGGCATTAAGTCGCATATCGACTATCTAAATAGGAGAAATAACGAAGACAGGGACAGCTTAATACCTGCATTTTTAAGAGGCAATCTTTTCTTGTAGGAACTAATATCTGATTCATTGGCATGGGGTAAATCTTCCAAATATCCCACTTTACGTTTAGCTAGTAGTTGACACGAAGACGTTTTCACTGAACGATTCTCAACAGTCTTAAGGATTGATTTAGGCCTCAGTGTAGTATTTTTATCAACAAAGTGGTCCTTCTTAACCAAACTGGCAGCTGTATTCACTGATCCTGGGTAAGAGAGAAACAGGGTATCTTGTTATTTAAAACACAATATAGAAGAGAATAAAGTGTACGATTATCACCTTTCTCAGATTGCCTGGCACTGCCAGTCCTGTTAGAATCATTATCTCCGACTGCCCTTGCTGTAATGCCTACATTCCTGGGTTCCTGATTCAAATGTGTCTTGACATGTAATCTTTTAAGCTTCTGATCAGCTTTCCTGTTAAAGAAATTTTCAACTGCATGAAGGAAAAAAAAAATTTGGGTGAAATCTGGAATTTTAGTTTATACCTTGTGGAGAATGAAGGATAACCAACTATCAAAAAAAAAAAAAAGAATAAAGGATAACCATGGTACCCATCTTCCATCATCTCTAGTGAAAAGAGGTAAAATAAAAGTGAGTAAAGGAATCCTGAGGGTAATTCAGATAGTCAAATGAGGTTAAAAGATTTTGTGATACGGCATACAGGGGTATATTTGTACATACAGGATGTAAACTTTATATTTACAAATATGCTACTCGCCTTTTGTATTACAGACCCTTTTAAAGTCAGTACCCCCTGAGGTCACCCCTTTTCTCAAAAAAGTAGCACCATAAAATTTTCCAAAAATTTATTTTCGACCCCAAGTTTCTAACTTTCCTATAACTGTCAAAACGAGATTACTATCTTGATGAACATCTGACCAGGCGGACTAAATAATGTCATGAAGGAAACGGTTGGATTCTTACAATATGAAAAGAGACAACTAACTGGTGTAGGTCCACTGCTCCTGCACCTTCAAATGGTGGAGGGACATGGTGCACAAGTTAACACCTAAAACTTTGCATTTCGAAATGGAGCAACAATTGTACAACTTATAGTTAAATAATAGGTTCAACTTGTAAATATTACCCACCCATAGGCATGAGATTGCGCGTAGAATCTTTCTTTCATAGTGAAATGCTCATTTACAGTTATTCCAATCATTCAGGTAAATTCTATCCTGAGTTTCTATTGCTGTTAACATTCTATCATATTTTCGTAGATGATAGGTCAGCAAGAAAATAATATGTGTTTCTTTGAATATATATAAGACTAGATGATTGACCTATCATTGCGAATCTAGTGAAATTGAGTACATAATAACATTAGATTACAGTTTCTGATAGGGGCAGAAAGAATCCAGTAAGCATAATTTGAATAGCTGACCTTGGTGTCCAGCTATCAAATCAGTAAATTTATCAGATATTTTGCAGTTGTCAACATCAAATGTGCGAGAAAAGGTATAGTCAGCAATTTTTAGTTCTTCCTTAGATACTTGCAAGTTCCTCCTATCATCTGATGTGCAAACAACATTGCATTTCCCACTTATTGATTCCTGCAAAAGTTAAAGAGAGAAAATGGATTTATTGGAAACATGCTCCATAGATACACAAAAGACAAATCCAAGGATACAGGAGAGGTAGAACATAAAGAAGCCAGTTACCAAAGAATTGATATTAAAAACGCCAATTCCTTTGCCACAAGCTAAGAATATTTCGTTCTCGAGCGGCTTAACATCCCCCAACCAATTTCTTATATCACTAGGACGAAAAAACCACACAGTTTTTATTTTTCTTTTGTGGCTTGGCGTTTCCCACACTTTTACAAGCTTACCAATATCAAGCTCATAATTTTTATCCCGCCACAAATACACACAATCATTGAGACAGTATTCCACACCATCAAATGTGAAAGACTTGTAAAACTGCACATCTTTGTTCACTCCGCCTTTTCCTAGTCTACATCCCCACTCGAAATCAGGACTCTCTTGTTCACTTGCTTCTTGAAGAGTCGACATATCAGTAGCGAACACCAAGCTCGAATAATTTTCTCTTTCAACACCTATACGTAAAAAGACAACCACTAACAGGATGAACCGTACTGGAAATAAAAATTATAATTATTACTTCTTCAATAATCCACTTGCATGACATGTATAATAACAAGCACTAAAAGATCAAATTTAGCTACATATATCAGAGAATCGCATAAAACTTTCATAACAAAAAAAACAATCAAGCTGGCTTGATCAGAGAAACAACCTCCCTCTCTCACTCCTCTCCGTCAAGTTGTTAGTTACAGTTCTCACCTCTCTCTCTCTCTCTCTCCCTCTCCCTCTCCCTCTCTCTCTGTCTCTCTCTCCCTCTCTCACTCCTCTCCGTTTAGTTGTTAGTTACAGCTCTCACCTATTCCTCAAATCAACTCTCTCTCTCTCTCTCTCTCTCTCTCTCTCTGTTGATCAAGAAAGCATTTAACAAACACTAAAAAATATCATAATAACAAAAAAAAACAAACACAAAAGAGGCGTGCATAATCAACCAAAAATAGCGCGAAGATCTTCATCCATTGTTTCTAGATAATTCTAAAAGTAAAACTACACAACAAAAATTCTAAAAACACACACACACTACACAAATCACCTCAAAAATCAAACACATCAACACATCAACTAAACTTAAACATAAAAAAAATCAAAAATAACAAAAATAAACACAAAAAACATCAATATTCAATTAAAAACTCACAAAAATGGCGCGAAGACCTTCAACGAACGTCTCCAAACAGTACTATACACTAAAAAATTCTAAAAAAAACACACAGACACACACTACACAAATCAAACACATAAGCACATCGATTAAAACAAAATAAAAAATCATCAAAAATAAACACAAAAATTACAAAAAATTAAAAAACTCACGAAATTGGCGGGAAGATCTGCAATCAGCGTCTCCAGAGAGTTCTACACCTACACAAAAGCACACAAAAACACACACTACACACAGTATTTAACCTTCAATAAAGCTGAGATCATTTTTGTATGTATATGTGTAAGTATAGGTGTGTACATTTAGTGCACCAGAAATGGAGTGAGAGCTGAAAGTGGAAAGTGTTGGAGAGCGAGAATAAATTTGCATAGATTGTCGTGTACCGAAAGAAATAGAAGGGAATGATGCTAACGTGCGCCGGGTGCGCAGTGTGCACCCCTAACTGCAAAAGCCGTACGACGGAACGTTGCATGCTGTTATTGTTGCCAGTATAGGAGTGATGGGGATTGGGGAGAGACTAGGGAGAGTGGTTAAAATTTGAACTGTTACTTGCTTTATACAGCGCGTGGGTTTTATTTTCGTTAACTGCAGTTTGGTTTTTTTACCTGGGTTAATTTTTTTTGGACTATTGGGGGAATATTTTGTTATGTTTTGTGAAGTTATGGAATTTGTAACGATTTTTTGAAATATTTGTGAACTGCTCGATTCTGTTTTTAATTCTTTGATTAAAACTTAGTATGATTTTTTCTTTAAAAACTGTGTTTTTAGTTGATTTCGACTTGCGAATTAAAAAAGTTATCGGATCAGTTGTGATTCGGTCCGAAATTACAATTCTAACAGTGAGCCAATTCTTCACGCATTTTTTGTATGGACCGAAAGCATGGTTTGTAGTTTCCGATTAGCATCGGTTGTCTATTAAGCATTCTATATTTGGTCGTAAAATTAGTGGGGGTTAATTAGGGCTGTACGTTCAATCCGCTCAACCGCATTAACCGCAACAACTACCCGCAACCGATCCGCATATTACAGATAACCGCAAAATATGGGCGGTCGTGGATGGAATTTTTAATAACCATCAATTTGCGGTTTGGTTGCGGATTCATTTTTTCTAAAACCGCAAAAATCCAACCGCAACCGCAAACCGCATA
>PHNY01296751.1:1123-12764 GCA_003724115.2 Anethum foeniculum
AACATGACAAATATTGCGGGAAATTTTTATTTTGCAAAGTGGTCTATTAAAATGGGATGGAGGGGGTATTTCAAGAACTGGAAGTTGATTATGTGATCGGAGAGAGTCATAAGGAGTTTTTGCCTGATTGTTCCGGTCCTGCTGCTACTGTTCGAATGTTTGGCGTCACTAGAGAAGGTTTACTGTAATTTTAATTTTTTTTTCGAAACTATGATTGTTTTTTATATTTATTGCAATTATGATATTATTACTTAAATATGGTTTTGTTTGATTTTTTTATCTCTTATTTTTAGTTGTGTATGGTGTTTAGGTTGGCGGAATTTGATGTTTAACATCCAGAAGTTATTTATATTTATCACAATTACGATATGATTGCTTGAATATGGCTTTGATTTGATTTTTTTGGCGATTATTAGGTCATAGTGTTTGTTGCAATGTGCATGGATTTGAACCTTATTTTTATGTAACTTGCCCTCCGGGGATGGGGCCTGATGACATCTCTCGTTTTCGTCAGAGTCTTGAGGTATTTTCTCTGTGATTCGCGTAAGAAATTATTATACGATTTATTTTGCTTGTTCAAAAATACAAATTTATATAGTTAGAAGATGTAATTTGGAGTTAATTGACTTTGTGTTTTCTTATTTTGTGATCTTTAGGGGAAGATGAGAGAAGCTAACAGAAACAGTAATGTCCCCAAATTTGTTCGTCATGTAGAAATGGTTCTGGATAAGAGCATCATGTATTCTAAGGAGCAGGGTCCTCGGCCTTTTCTCAAAATCGTTGTTGCCTTACCAACTATGGTTGCTGACTGTTGTCGTAAGTGTCTTTTATTGACACTATAAGATTCATATGTTTCATTAATTCTCGATGCTAGAGGGAGATTCTACGTAATTAATGGTGTTACATGTTTCAAAATAAATGCTACGGTCGTTGGGCATTAAGGCATGGTGTTTGTTCTTTTTATTCATCCATATGCCTAGTATATTTTTAGATCACCTGGAAAATTCTATACACTTTTGTAACGAAAACACTTTCTAGTAGAGTATTTATGATCCAAATGTTTTGGTAATAGGATAATCTCTTTTTGTACTAAAATTTGCAAAAAAAAATTGAATCTTTGTGTAGATAAAGCCTATGGATATATATTAATTGTCTCTTTCTACTGTTTCTTGTCAAAATGTGCCAGGTATCCTTGACAGAGGCATACAAATCGACGGTCTTGACATGAAGAGCTTTGTGACATATGAGGGTAGTATTCTCTTCACTATGCGGTTCATGATTGACTGCAACATTGTTGGGGGCAACTGGATTGAAGTTCTGGCAGGAAAATATAGAAAGACATTGAAAAGTTTATCTTATTGTCAGTTAGAGTTCGATTGCCATTATCCTATAATGCATGGATGCGCATTAAAGTCTCTAATATAAAACATACTGTATGTGGCATTATTGCTTATTTTTGGTGGTGTAATCTATCCTTGACAAACTTGAAAGTTTTTCAAATTTGGTCACCCATGTTCCAGATGGGGAATTCTCTAAGATGGCTCCATTTCGTATATTGAGTTTTGACATTGAGTGTCCTGTTCGTGGAGAGAATTTACCTGATGCTACCCAAGATCCTGTAATTCAGGTATTCCTTGTCTCTGTACCATAAATTTTGTTTGTGTAGATTGTATAACGTGGAGTGACTTGGAGCACTCATTAAGGACTTAATTATCAGTTTTTTTATATCTATATGAAGATATATTAGATGTAACTAATTGAGTTTTTGGAGCATTTCTGATTGGTTTCTGAAACCAGTAACATTTTTCATTTAAGTGTAACTATGTGTTCTGCAAAAAGTATCTCGCTAACTTGTTGCCATGGATTTATTTGTATTACATTTACATATTACATGACATGCCCAGTGTCTTTCTTTCCTGAATTTGACGCATTTAAACAATCTGATTGAACAAAAATTAATTGCGTAATTGAATAAAGTTTGATACTTAAACACCTCCCGAATACAGTATTGTTGAGAAGACCTTTGAATACAAAAACTCACAAATACCTGCAATTATATTTTAGCAGAAAAATCAGTTTAAGAAAAATTATCCACAGGTATACAGAGAGCTCACAATGATTCGTATGATTTTGTGTTTCTCTTCTTTCAATTGTAGACATCTCATTTATTTTTTAATTGCAGGTGGCCAATTTGCTTACTCTGCAGGGAGAAGGTCAACCATTAATTCGGAATGTAATGACTCTGAAATCGTGCTTGCCAATAGCTGGTGTAGATGTGATGTCTTTTGACACAGAAAGAGAAGTTTTGCTAGCTTGGAAGGTAATAATTTCTTGTGAGAATGGCATTTTGCACCCCTTACCTTTTGCCGAAATGCAATGTTATACTTACTTTCCAAAATTGCACATCGCATCTCTTTACTTTAAAATCCGTTCAACTTGCACCCTTTTAGCGATTTTCCCTTAATTATGTCCACTAATTTTAATTAACTTACACCGTTTCCACCATGATTCTTGAAAAAAAGGATGAAGTTTGATGAAGAGGGATGAAAATTTAGCCGTAATTATTGTCTTCTTCATCAAATTTCATCTTTTTTCTTCAAGAATCACGGTGGAGAGGTATAAGCTGACTAACGCTAACGGTCATAATTAATGGAAAATCACAAAAATGATGCAAGTTGAAAGGGTTTTAAAGTAAAGGGATGCGATATGCAATTTCAGAAAGCAAGTATAAAACATTGCATTTCGGCCGAAGGTAAGGGCTGCAAAATGCAATTCTCTCTAATTTCTTTAAGTTCCTTTTGTTACTTATTGAACCTCTTCCTGATGCAAAATATGGTTACCTTTGCATATATTAAGTCTGTTGTCCCATCGTGAATTGCATTGGCAGGCCCTTGTCTACTTATTAAGAAATGATGGTTTTGTATCCAGATAATTTTGAACTTTCTGCACCATTTACTTTTTTCAATAACATCTATTTTCTGCATTCCAATAATAGAAATGCAAATTGTAATAGCAGAAGGTTTACATCAAGCTATTTATGCTTGAAGAAGTAAGTGAAATGCATGCAGAGTCTTGAATTATGTAAGCACCACATAACACAAATTGCCGTGCTCTGATTTACTCATTGTACCGGATTGCTAAATTATTGGATGTAGTTTTGTCCCCTTTTAGTAACTTCTGTCCTCTTAAGATCTGTCTAAAAGGCATGCGACTTTTTTTACAAGTATGCATGCCCTTTCCATAAAGTTTAGTAGCTTCAATTGCAAAATATTGTTACCGCAGCATTTCATACGTGAAGTGGATCCAGATATTATTATCGGGTTTAACATTTGCAGATTTGATTTTCCGCATCTCATTAAGGTTGGTGAACACTTTTTGTTGTTGATTGTCTTTGACCATTGTATACCTTCTTCTATTCCGTCACATGTTTCTTCAAAAAAATAAAATATAACTAACTGTGATTAGTTGAGTGCTGAAAAATTGTTGCATCAGGATTTAAAAGGCATGTTCTGTTTAATATAGATAAAAGTCTATTGTGAGTTCTTCTCTTTATTGCTTTAAATACTATGATGACAAAATAATTCTGCTGCAGAGGGCTGAAGTATTGGGCATAGCTGACTTTCCAATACTGGGTCGCGTTAAAAATAGCAGGGTTCGTCTCAGCGATGCGACCTTGTTATCTAGGTTAGATAATTTAAAAGTTCTGTTTGTCTAATTTATAAATAATAATTAAACAACTGTGCTTAGTAATATCTATAGAAAATAGAGTATGAATATATGGATATATGTGCATTAAAAGAAGCAAGGTTAATATTCAAAGTTGTTACTTTGAGGGATTTTATAATGAATGATAGTGGATTTGACACAGAAGTGTTAGATGGTTTAAAAATTGAGATGTTTGATTCTTTATTTAAAAATATTATTCAAATGAATGAATATATTGGTTTAGAACTCTGCTACTGGCCGAGATTTTCTTTCTGCGCCTCTTGCAAAAGGTTTGCTGATCAGTAGTTTCTTGCAGAAAGTGTGGGACAATGAACTGTAAAGAAGTTACCATGGAAGGGAGAGTTCAAATTGATGTACTTCAGGTTACACTCAATCTTGCATGTTCACTGCTAGAACTTTTATCTTATGTTTATGTTAATCAACTAGAAGTTTAATTATCCACTTGTCCTTTTACATATGCACAGGCTATGCTTAGGGATTATTCGCTGAACTCATACAAGTTGAATTCTGTTTCTGCTCATTTTCTTGGAGAGCAGGTAACTCGATATACCTTACTGTTTACAAATTTTTAGAAGGCGCCAACTTTGTACTCATGTATACAATCATTATTTACTGGCCTACTGCTCGTTATAATATGTTAATAAATAAATTGTTAGTAAAAATGTAGCATCCTGTTATGGAAGATTTCATTTTATCATATATATTGTGTTTTTGGTTGATATTCTAATTACTAGTTAACATATTTCCAATTTTAAGTTTAATTAGTATGGTTTGTTTATACAGTATCAATCCTCTAATCTAGTGGCTTTGTCATCTCTGTTTTTGTGTCTGCTTGGTGTTGGAATATACTCCATTATATTTAGTTTATTAGTATCTAGAATTTTGTATAGAGTTTCTTCGTTTTAATAGTTTCCTTATTAGCATACTTTTGTGGCTGTACAAGGACCCTTCAGTGTATTACAAGACACATTAAATGATACTCCCTCCGTCCCCTGAGTAGTATACATTGGGGGACGGGGGCTCGACACGTATTTTAACGCTCATTTATAACGTAGCTTCATAAATAATTTTAAATTTTTTCTTTTTCTAAATAAAAGTATAACACTTGAATTTTAATCCAGAAAAAGAAAATTTTAAAAATAAATTATGGAAGTATATTTTATATTCACCTTAAAATGCGTGTCGAACTTTGAAAAAATTATGTATACTATTCAGAGGAACAGAGGGAGTATATTTTTTCGGATTATACTTGGGTTGTCATATCCTAATGATATCTTATGTGACTGAATGTCATTTGTCTACCCAAAAATTGTCTTCTCTGAATTAAGAGGCTAGTTTCTTTATTTCTTGTTATAAGTAACACTATAATTTTTCTTTTGCAAATTGATATGTAAAAAGTGTGCGCTTTTCAAATATAGGTAGTGATTATTGCTTGTATAAACTTAAGAATGCACAATTTGGTCCATAAAGTCATGCTTATAAGACAAATGGAATCATTCTTATCGCTTTGATAGTACCATCACCCCTGAGGCATTTGGCGAGAAGAAGGTTTAATGACATATAGTTAGATATTTCAGGCATGCTGTCAGCACCCGTCAAATCTAATGCTTTAAGAATTCCTAGAATAGGGATGTCAACACAAATTGAAAATTTCAATTTCTTGCAAGGAGGTCACTTCCGGAAAATATAACATGCCTGTAACTAGACCTTTGTCCTCTCATTTGTGTTGGCAGTAACCTGTACTGTCTCATTCCTTTTCTATAATATTTTTTCCTTTAAGACATTGGTAAATCTAAGTTAATTGGATTAGTTCTAAAGTTGTTTTTCTCTGGTTAATTCCAGATGTCTTTGTGTTTGTATGTTTTTCTTGCGAGTTTTGCCAAGTCATTAATTGATAGGGAGGAGAACAGTCTCCAATGGTTTTTTCTTGGGCTTTTCTCGGTGTTATTGAATATTGAGTTTACTCTAAGAAGACATATATTGTTGACAATATCTTTTGGGTGCAGAAAGAGGATGTCCATTTTTCAGATATTTCAAATCTTCAGAATGGTAGAGCAGAGACGAGGAGAAAATTGGCTATGTATTGTTTGAAGGTCCTGTACCAAATTGTAGCTTATTTTTTCAAGTCACCGACTCAAATTGCAATGCTATATCCACACACCCTTCATTGAATGAATCCCCTCTTGATGGGTGATAGTGCACATTGTTTTCTAATATTGGTGACACAACTGGGACTTGTACACCCAATTAATAAATGACATACAAATATGCTTTAAAATACAGCCAAATCAACATACAAATTTGCAAGTTACAAACCTTATATCGCTGAGCATGTTGAGAAAGCTTAATGGGAATCCTTCTTCAACTAATTCTTGCGTCACATAACACATTGGTTACTATGGATTGATGAACAATTCAGAACACAACTGAGTGTATTTTGGAGTTTCTATTATCTACTGACTCACTTACGATGATTCTATCATACTGCTCCATATGTTCATCTATTTTTTTATACATACAAGTAGAAATGATGTTGTTAGTATGACACGTGCCAGAATTTTCACAATCATCTGTAGTGGTTTTAATAGCACCATCTTCTGTTTGCACATTCGTTTCTGTTTCATATAGCTTAATAGAGTCATACTTATGTACCATTGGATTAATTACAGCGGATTATATTTGAATCTTCTATATATATTGTTGAGTCATGGTAGCTCTCCTTTTGCAGGATGCTTATCTGCCTCAGCAACTTTTGGACAAGTTGATGTACATTCACAAGTATTTGGAAATGGCTAGAATTGCAGGTGTCCCTATCTTGTATCTTCTTTCTAAAGGGCAGAGCATCAAGGTTATTCATTCTGATAATTTTCCAATATGTTATTTAGTGGTTGTGTTCAAGAATTTCATGTGTTTAAACTTTGAATGTTTATTGTATTCTCAGGATATTTCTCAACTTCTTAGTAAAGCAAACGAACTGAATCTTGTTATTCCAACCGCCAAGCAGCCAGGAACAAAACAAGGAATATTTTAGAGTTCTACTGTAAGTTTTTCATGTTAATTGTCCCTTGAAATTGATATTTGGTTGATTGAACTTGTGGATCTTTATTATGCTAATTGTCCCTGTTGTGTATCACTTTCATATGTCCACTATTATCTTGTTTCTATGTCAGCTGCTGAATGTTCAAGATTAAAAATGAGTCAACATCATATGTCTTTGTAATAGGAGATTTAACTGAAAGCTATATTGTATAAATGTGACGAACATATCTAAAACATGAACATCAAGAAAAGAAAAATAAATTAGAATTTATAAATATCTAACAACAAAAATTTCTAAAATTGACATTCTTAGGGAAAATGATTATTTCATATTTAAGACTATACTCATTGATTATGGTATCCCTGAAGAGTCTTCATGCAAAAGATCTACAATTGCAGATTCATTGAAAAAGAAAGGTCACAAGTTGCAAAAAGTGTTACTCCCTCCGTCCCGGTGAGTAGTATACATATGGTTTGGGCACAGAGTTTAAGAAAAAGTGTAATTTCGAGGAAAAAAGTAAGAAAAGTGGGTAAAGTGGTGGGATCGATCAATATTTTATATATAAATGGGGTATAGTGGAATAAAGTAGTGGATGGAGTGGGATTTTTATATTATAAATTTTTACTATTTTTGGTAATTTTTGAAATGTATAGAAATGAACGAGACATCCAAAAGATGAAAGTGTATAGAATTAAAAGGGACAGAGGAAATACTTGTTAAATAGTCAATTTGTCATATATGGATGACAAACAAAACTCAATGACAAATCCAAAATTTAAGCAAATCGAAAATTGAAAATGATGAAGTTGCATTATCATATCCTTACTCATATAAATGTATATTATATACATATGTTGTGTATAATGTAGGTGGTTTTTGTCGTGTGAATGTGCAGGATTCACAGAAAGTTAGACAGAAGAATGAAGCTGTGTCTCTCTACTTTTGAAAGATTCATTTTGCGGTTTCATTTTATTATTATTAGACTACTGCATTCGGATGTTTTGGTTCTTTAATTATCGAATACTACTATTTATTAGACTGGGTGTTTTATTATTATAATGTGATCGGTCGCTCTAACAGAGACACTTTTGAATTGTTCTCTGATAACAGCCTTAAAAGACAGAACAACAGGCTCCAAAACTGCAACAGCCTTAAATTTTCCCCATCACATGATATTTCATGCTTGAATTAAGTAGCTGTCTTCAGTTTTGACATCATGCCATATGTAGCAATCATGGATGGTGATATTAGATCCAATACTACCGACTTCTCCAACAACTACTTGGAAACTGAAGTTTTATTCCCAATAATACTGCAACTGCCAATACAAGTAGACGGACCATCACTATCTACAATTGTCCTACTACCTCTCGGACCTGGTACTTGTGTTGTATTTTAAGATACGTTTTAGAAATTTTGAACTGAAATTGTCCACCCCTGGATTATGTCCTTGCTAATGGCATTGTAGCTTCGAGTATAGCTTGAACAGATTGCATACATGAAATTTTGTAAACCTTTACATAATTATCAGAAGGCCATATATTAAGAAATCACAGTGTATATGATAGTAAAAAAATTCTTGAAACTGCCGACAACTTGTGGACTGCAGATGTTTATACAGCAACCCTGTCTGTCATTGTAGAGAGAAACCGAAGGATGATTCTCAGAAAGCCTTGCCTTGTCAAGAGATACCACTCTGAGATCTCTGCCAAGATTGTTTTGTAATCAGAAACAACCGCAATAATCAGCTTATCAACTCAACTGCCTTGCTATCCTTTCTATGTCTCTCCTTGTGCTCCACAAGAGCCTCTTTGATCAACGTATCATTCACTGTGTTCCCGTTGATAAGCATAATAATATCTCTGTATATCACATGCTTTTCATAAATTATTTTTGATACTATTGTCGAGACCATAAAATTTGGTTTTGCAAGCCAGTAAGACATTAGATAATATTAATTCAAAATTTTATCTATGCTAATCTAATCTAATAACAGACTGATTAGACATGTGTACATTGTTTCATAAGTTTACCCTCACTGATTAGAAGTCCAGACACGCAGATTGATTAAACAAGGTAGTGATAAAACGATATCCCCATTACTAATTGGTAAATTAATACTGTGTAATAAAGGAATTAAGAAAAGTAAACAAAGTTTTGTGTGTAACTACAAATAATGGATTAACAATTTGTTTAATCTTAAAAGGTAGTTTGTTCTTTTACAAATAATCGACATTGTTTCATGTAATTAAATTTTATTTATCACAAAGCCAACTAACATATGCAAAATAAACCAAATAGGGGTGTATTCAATCTGGATCTTAAAGGATTGATAATAATAATAATACATAAATTTTGAAAGATTCTTGGTATAGCAACCTTTCTGAGCAAGCCTTTGGGAGATGTGGTAAAGTGAGGATATTAGGGGAACAGTGAGCAGAGATTCCCCTGGAGAGAGACAGATGAGGGGAGACCTTCACGTCCGGTTCAGAGGGTGGTGATATCCCGACCCTACTATGTGAATATTAACAGAGTTACTGAAAATTGAGTTTTTAACAAAATTCATTAAAATCTCATATAAATTAGAGAGATTTCAGAAAATAAAAAATATATTAGAAAATTCACTAAAATCCACCGACTTCTCAAATAAAAAGAAATCTTTAAACTTTTGAATACCATCACATGAATTTCTTAAAATTCAAATTAAATACATCTTGATTTCCCTTCCCCATTTTAACTTCTAATCAACATGTTATTTATTGTAGAAATTCCTAAAGATCTTTATTATCAATTACAGACATTGTTTCATGACCTGTCATTAAGCCAGCTAACATATGCAAAACATTTAAACACAAGCAAAATCTTATAAAAATACATTAAAAGCATCCGCTTAATAGTGCAAATATCAACTGAAGAAGTAAACAAAGTTTTAGTCTGTAAGAATTAAAAATCACCAACCTTCAGAAGAAAAAACTAATCAAAGACCTGCTCAATTCATAGCATATATCAATTCTTTCAGCCCTCCATAATTGCGCGTCCAATTTCCTGCATATGTCACTTGTCGTCAAGTAAAACCAAACTCTCAGTGAAAGCATAAAAAGTCTTTTGACAGGTACTTGCAGCGTAACTAATATGTAAAGAAGGCCATATATGAGCAAACTCTTCAGACTCATTATCAACATCACAAGAGGGAAAACCAGACTCCGATATTCTTGTTAGTACCATTTCACCATTATTCCTGAAACCTAACAGTATACCTTGATGCCTGATACACTTCTTCTTCTCCCAGACCACATTTCCTTCGCCTTTAAGTACCCACATAGTAAGGGGCCATTTATCATCGAAAAGATAAAGGAATTTACCCCATGCTCGGATAAAAATATTGTCAGGATCCGTTGGTAACTCGATCTCTTCAATACTTTCATTCTCTATGTTTAACCTGATGAGCCTATCCTCCCTTCTAGACAATGTATTACAAACCCAAAATGCAGAACCATTTACAAACTCTGACCGATCACCAATACAAAATATGTAGCGGAATGAAAGATCATCATAGTTACATGTAAAAGTTTCCCACGAATTAGAGCTGAGACTATACACATCAACATGTGTTGACCTCCTTTCATAATTTTTAGTACGATAATAAATCGAAATTTTAATCGCTTTGAAATCATTAGTCTTTACGAAATATCCGAAAACTAAACCTGCCGTATAACTAGTAGTGTAGGATCTATTACTAAAGTGCACAGGGGAAGCTGGAATTTCTTTTATTTTGCGAATGGCAGGATTCCAAATAAGAATATTACGTTTCGAGTCTAAACACGACAAACATATTAGACCATGTGAAATCCCGTAAATCTTCCAACTAGACTTATACACAGACTCTCTCGGAGGATATTGTATCTTGTAGTATTCTTGACATTGTTCATCATCGTATCGTAAAGATAAACAGCTTCCATCTGAGGAAAAAATCTTGAAAAGGATATAGTTATAGTTATCCTCGGGGGAACTTAATTGATGATTGAAATGGAGATTGACAAAATCAGAGGTTTGAATAAGATAATACCATTGTTTATTAACATGCATGCACTGGCGGAGAGATTTCACTGGCAATCGTTTGAAGATGTTTGATAAGATGTCTTCTGATTCAGGAAAAGAGCTAGTCATTGCTTTAGATTTGTCAATATGGCATACCAACACAGTTTGCGGACTATGAAAATGAAACTAGGGTTTATACGGGTTCTACTAAAACCCTACTGGGCTTCTGAGTAAGTTATATACTCCCGTTAATTTGTTTTAATTAAAAATAATAATTGATATAATATTATTATTTTATGAGAAATGCTAGAGCTCCAAAACCGTTCCCGAAACGGTTTTCAAATGATGATGTGACAACTAGTTATTGCTCATTTCTTTAAAAAAAATTGAATTTCGCGTACATTAATATGAGCCCCACTAATTAAAATATGCCGAGTATAATTTGGAAACTGGGATGAGACCACAGACATTGCTCTTATTTTATTTATTAGAATTGCACGTGCCCCTGATATTTTGCTATGTCAATTTAAAAGTGGGGTAACTGGTCAGCCAAAAATGAAAACCAAAATCATTCAAATACAATTTAAAAATATTAATTAATTCAGAATATATTACTTCCAAGAGTATATTTTAGACCATCTATATTTATACTATCTATCTATACTATTATATTAAAGACGAAACATTGAAAGTTTTGGTAGTCCGGTACTTGGTACTTGGTACTTGGTACATGCTGTATTTACTAAATTACCCTCACTAATTGTCATACAAATCAATTACTCATTTCAAACTAAAACATGTTACCATTTTTATTTTTCCCAACTAAAATATCTCTTT
>PHNY01296754.1:13017-30722 GCA_003724115.2 Anethum foeniculum
TATTTAAAAACGTACCTATTGGTGCCTCTCTTGGATTTATTCCAGTCAAAAGCAAATTACTGTATATAAGTTTTAGTTTCACTATGTACCTTTTCATCGCGTGGGAAGAAACCGGACTTCAGAAAATACAGCGTGGTGCTAAAGTTAAATATGGTGTTTTAGGTAGAATAAGAAACCTGTTAGAACTGATACATCTGGTGCACAATGAAACATAACTAAGTAGTCTAAGATCTATTTATGCAATCTAAACGTTCTACAAAGGAACTTTTAAGGTCAGGCTTGGAATTTTGAATTCTATTTTAGGGTTTAAGCAACAAAAGCTGGTTTCTCAATCTTTATAGTATAGCAATAGATGTAGCTGTATTAATTCGTAGACATGAATATGAATAGGGCTAATGATCGTTTATAGCTCTATGTATATCTATATATATGCAGTTAAAAGGACCTCCTTTGTTTAAATAGAGTATACAAAAGAAAATGGTAATGCAAGCCATTTGATATAATTTCCGGGGGACATCAAATATTTTTTGGCAGCCGTGAGCACTGTTATGGGAATACCATAAACACTTCATTAGTCCATAACACTATAACAGACTATATAAATTTACTTGTGAACTCTAATTTTTCATGATAAATCTATAATTCTTATCTTCATTTACGTTATTAAGTAACCAACATTGTTAGGTTAAAATTATAATAAAAGAGCATTGTTTGAGAAGCTTTGCAAGAAAAAGCTTGTCAAGAACAATACCCCGATTTGAGGAAAAATATGTACAATAGGTTGAAGTGTGAAGTACACACCTATGCATCTATCTTCACCAAGCACTTGTGCACTCAACACACAATTTTGCTCTCTGTTTACCTGATAAATGTCTTCCCTTTCGGTCGAAAACTGTTGGCTAATGAAACCTAGATAAATGTTTGAACTTTTGGTGGATATACTCCTTCCAGGATACAGAAATCAGAGTTAGTTGTCTGTGATTTACTTTGTTGTGTGAATGCTTTGTCCATGTGTATAAAGCTAATGTATCGACCATATTTCAATGTTTCGAATTGCATGAAAGTATTGTAATATGTCCGGATCATAGAATTTTTATTGGTTTTAACCATTAAAGTGATATTTTTACATCTATGCTTACAGCCTAGAGCCATTTAGTTAAGTCATGTTTAATGATTTTTAAACTTTTAAATGTAAATTAATCAATATACAATATAAGTGCATATAAGATATAGGAGAAAACTATATAAAGTAATCTAGTAACTCTAGCTAGTTTTACAGTAAATAAACAATATTCAATATTTCAGCTAAGAGGGAAGAGGGAAGAAAAATTGAATTTGGGCTTATAAATACTTAAGAAAAACTCTATAATTTAGAGTAGAATATGGATACATAAAAGATTGTTAACATTATTTCATAAATAGTAAAATGTATTGTAAAATTGAAGGACATCAATAATACTATTATGAAAATGGCATCACTCGTCAGCTAATACTTTAATATTATAATTTAAACATACAATTTACTTTTATTTGACAAAATTCAAACTCTTAAATATTTTTTGTGAAATGAGCTATTTATTTTATGTTTGACAAAATTTAAAACGACATTTGTAGAATGAGGAGCTGGATGGTTAGCTTTTTGTGAATTTTCCTGGCATCAAACCATGTGAAACTTCATTAATCTAAAATTACTTTTCCAAGTTGCAAAAATCAATTGATATTTTTTTTTTCATTTCTCCCTGATATTAAAAGTTTTAAAAGACAGTGTTTAGAAAGAACTGAACAGCTTTCCTTCCACCGCAAAGTATGCATTATAATACTAGATGTTAAAAAGAATCCAAATACAAGACATGTTCATGTCATATTTCATGAACTAATTACATACCATATAACATTCTTCTTTTTACTCGTCGTTT
This sequence comes from Anethum foeniculum, assembly GCA_003724115.2. Lineage (NCBI taxonomy): Eukaryota > Viridiplantae > Streptophyta > Magnoliopsida > Apiales > Apiaceae > Anethum > Anethum foeniculum. Next base: position 14,934 of record PHNY01296754.1, read on the forward strand.
TTATAAAAAAAAAAGTACGAAAACTATTATAATTCTGATCAAGATGTATGAAGACCAGAAGCATTTTATGATATTGTAGCAACTTAAGTTGCTTAAGTAAACCTGCAGATTCCATTCTGCATATCGTATTCAATAAAAAGAGTGAAAAGTATAGATGATACAACAGAAGGAGCTATAAGTCCATCGACTACAATATTAACACTAACCAGCAAGCCAACAGACTCATAACAAGTGCATTATTCAAAGACAATGCAGATGACTCTGGTAGTGGAGCAGACGGTGCAATTGCAGATTCCGGACCAAAAGCAGCTATTTCATCAGGGTTCTGACTCGGGTTCGAAGGGATAGTTGGAATGGAAGAGCTGGATGAAGGTACTACACCACCAGAAGAAGGTAAAAGAGGTGCAACATCAGGTGGTAACATAGTAGATGGAGTCTGAGGAGTTGTAGGCAACACTGCTGGTGCTGCTGCTATTGTCTCTAATCTGAGACGATGAGAAGATAGCGAAAATGTAGTTGAAGCCATGAAGACCATGACATTCAGTGTCACTATCATGAGAGATCCAAAAAAGGAAGCCATTTATTTATAAATTATATTGAACTGAAATCTATGAAGCACAGTTCTTGGAGAACACAATAAATGTGCAATGAGTAGAGTTGTGAGGGGAAAGAAGATATGTATGGGGAAGTTATGATGAAGAGAACAAAAGAGGGTATGATTATAAAATGATTCAAAGTTGGGACAAGATCAAGTGGATGGCATGGGGGATCCAATATGCTTAGCATGTTTGGGAGAAAAGACAAAAGATTCATAGATTTAGTGGTTTTGGAAGAATAAATACACACATGACCATAGGATTCTCTCAAGTTTCTAGATAGAAAATGGAAGAAAAACTAAATAGTATACCTAAACAAGAAAAACAGCTTTATGTTGGTGATGCACTGCTGCTCAGACACATGAAAGATGCTTCGATAAATGTTTATTATCACGTAAAATAAACAGAATATCGATATAGCCCGATCAGAAGGAAAACTTTGCAGAATTGTAGCACTAAACTGAACTTCATAACTTGTAGTACTAACTTTCAAGGGGAGGCCCTTGTATTGAGTTGGGAAAGAGAGGAACAATATTATATGTTTCATTGTTCATATATACTCAGGAATCGACAAAAGAATCTGGCGTAAATAACGCTGCAGCCTGGTGATTCATGATTATGTAAAGAAAGTAGTAATATGTTCATTGAAAGAAGTGTAATGACATACTTGTATAATTTACAAAAAAATACATATAAACTTTTTATACACTGTGAAGATCATAAAGGACCAGCTTCTCGAAAAGTTTCTTTGCATACATCATATACGGGGATCGAATCTTCGTTCTTTTTGAAGCCTTGAAAAACAGGGATAATAATATATTTGCTAGATATTGACTTCAAATCCTCTAGGCTACAAGTATATTACATGGAACCATTTTTTCAGACATAAAAATCTGGCATCTCCATCTATTTAGTTGCATATAATGCAGGAAAAATATTGGGATCTTGATGAATAACTAATGGCTTCGCAGTTATGGACTCGATAACCCATAGAAGATTTACTTCTAAACTCATCACTTCCCTGAAATGGAAGTGCTGAAGTAGTGTGTTAGAGAAAAAATGGTGTTACACTATGAGAGTAGGATAAATTGGAGAACGCATTTGAACTAGAGTTGGGGTTGATATTAAGATAATCAATCATGGTCAATGTACATACAAAACGAAAGCTACTACTCAAACTAGTAAAATTTTGTCTGAAAATTAAAGCGGACAAAGTTCTTATTTTTTTGACGTGCAAAAACAAATAAAGAGAAATTAAGGAATCTGAATTCGACTAGTATTGGTTAAATCTTAAATGGTGACTCTGCAAGCTACATTAGATTTTCCAACTGCTCACTGCTGCAAGACGTGATGAATAAAGACCTTGCACCTAAAAACACAGCTTGCGACTGGATTAACTGAAACCGAAAATATTGCTTCTTGGAGTAGCTCTACTAGCTGAAGCAGCTGTAAAAATGCTGCTTAGTCGTCTCCCACCTATCTATCATTCCTCAATGCTCACTTTGCTTGACTGGGATCGAGATCATTAACATATTCTTAGTAGATGCACTTTCAGAAGTACTATAATGAGGGCATGTCCATTACAAGTATCAAGCTGGGAGGATTTATTAACTGGTGTTATATTCCGCAATACTGCAGATAGCGTGCACAAGTAAACGATTGCTAATCTATTCGTAACGGTAGCATTTCATGCTTCATACTCGACATCATGTTGCTTGTCAGGCTTTAATTTCTACTTGTTTGCTCAGGGATATTCAGATAAATTAAAGTCCGAGACGAGAATTCTACTTGCGCATCCTTTATAAAGAAAATTCAGAGAGATCCCGCCCTGCAATTCTGTCTATTTCAATTAGTGCCGTTTGGGAACTTAGATTTCATTTGAATTTCTGAATTTTATTGTTTGGATAAGTATAAGAATTTGGATTTGAATTTAATTTGAAATGTAAGGTATTCAAATTTTAGTAATTTGAAATGACAACTCAATTCATATCATTTGAAATGACACAAAAGACAACACAGGCATTTGGAAACAAGATTTTAGTTGTCATTTCAAATTTTCATATTTATACTAATATTTGAATATTCTGGATTTTAAATAAATTCTAAATCCAAATTCCCAAACAGCTTATTTGATCAAATCCAGAATTTCAAATGAAATCCAGTTCCCAAACGAGCGGTTTACCATTATTGATTTTTTTTTCCCTCTAAATTCAACCACCATTACTCTTAAACCTAGGGGATGGAGGCCAGCTTTAGCCTATATACCAAATAAAATTGAAAAATATAGTTATCTCTGGTTTTTTATATAATTGAGTCAAATATATGTGATACACATTTGGTAAGACCGGTATTTTAAAATTATTTTTTTTTTAAATTTTACATGACAAAATTTAATATTTTATTTATTTGTTTAAGTATAATGTAATCGAAATGAAATGAAAATAATGTATAATTTAATTTTAAATTTTATGGAATTTAACTTTGAATAGATTAATCACTGGTAGAATTTCAAAATGAAGTTGAAAATTATTTTTTAATTTTGTTAATTTGAAGAATTTTCGATGAGAACGAACGGGAATATACATTTATGAAAGAGGGCGAGAAATGCTTAATTATGATATTGAAAGTTAACCTCCGTTTATTTGTCGAAAAATCACTTGATTTGAATAATAATTTCTCGGAAGATATTTTTTACTGAAATATTTGTGGATGGATTTTTTTTCTTCAAAACTTTTTGTTTCTTGTAAATATATCTGCGAAAACGCCTTGAAATATTTATTGAATATATTTCTTTGATCAGATAAAATTTTCTCGAAAAACAAAGCGTCCCCAAAAAAATTCGAGACATATTTTTTCTTGAAAATCTTTGAGAGATATTTTGTTAAAGAAAATCTAAAAATGTAGTTGTGATGTATTTAAAAAATGAGTCTGTCTCACGTATTTTTGGTAAGAATGAAATTTAACAAATTAGACGAAATGGAATGAGTTTGATGCTGAGAAGACAATCGTAATTTTTTTTATTCAATTATGAATGTATAAGTGTTGATTTGTTTACGTTATCAAGATCGACGATATCTGATTAATAATAAAGGTAATTAATATAGTACAAAAATAATATCAATTTTGCTAATAATAGCAGTTAAGATAATTTTTTACATTATATTATAAATAATATATTGATATCTCTTTTCAAACTTATGATACTCAAAATATTAAGTATCGAGAGTTTGCAAAATAATAAAAAAATTAATTTCTTTTTTTTGAAAATAATCGTCGTTTCCAATTAAGAAACGGTGTCGTCGTAATTATCGTTCGTGTTATTATTTTCAATTAATGACTGTTATTACTTTTAGTCAAGAAATAATCATCGAAATCTTTGATGGTTCATGTTATAAATTATCATCGTTTTCAATTAAAAAGTAATTGTCAAATCTTATTGTCGTTGGTCTAAGACAATTCACATACCCATTATTATCGTCATTGATATGGTTTCGTCTCATTATAATCCTGGTTAATCTAGGCTCTGATTTAATACCGTGATTAGACGATTGCAAATTTTTATGTTAATAAGTAATCATTTATTCTGATTTTTTCCCTGCCAAATAATTAAACTTTTTTTTTTGGGAACAAAATCGTTAATAAAAGTTATTCTATTACTATCAAATGAACCTGCCAAATAATTTGAATTTTTATTACAGAATCGTCACTAGAATTCATTCCAATGAACTCGGCCAAAGAGTATGTTCAAAAGAGACATCCTTTGGAGGTGCTAAATATGTCCGATACATTATAAATAATAATTTTTTTATTCAATCCTTTATTTATAACATGTTTAGCACCTTTTAAGTTCAATAATTGGCATCTGGTGAGGTGCCTAAATAGTCCTCAAATAAATAATATAAAAATTATATATAATATACTGGATGAATAATAAATGCTTTTAATATAACTATTGAGATTTTTTTCATTTAAAGAAGGTGCCAAAAATGATATTAAAAGTTACCAAATTCTTTGACATCTATTGAGTACCCTTATGACTCCTATAGAAAAGTATCCAAGGTGTCATACCATATATGATTTGCACCTAACTTGACACCTTATTTGTTGAAGTTGCTCTAAGCATCTTTTAAGTAATTGATGGCATAATCATGAACAGTATAGTTGAATTAAATTCAAAATGAATGATAATATAGTATTCCTGGTGTAGAGTTAGTCCATCTCAGTGCCGGTTTGGAAAATTTTAAAATAAGTAACTTATAACTTAAAATGAATAAGTGACTTGTACGTGATAAGTAGATGATAGTTATAAGTTATAGAAGTGTTTGGATAATTTTACTTATAAGTCAGAATTTTTTTTACTTAAATGAATAGAAATAAATAATTTTATAAATATTATTATTTTAATTTGTGAATTTTAAATTAAATTAATATTTTAATACACATTTTTGAAATAAAAGTTAATAAAAAAAGTGAAAAATCAAAATAAGTTGAGAAAAAATACGTCATTACTGACATTCAAGTTATCAGCTATAAGTTATAAATTCGACTTAAACTCATTCAAATTATCAGCTTATAATTTGTAAATTCGACTTACAAGTAAGTTTAGAAAAACTTATAGATAAGTTGTTGTGAACTTATGAATAATAAACCGACTTATAAGGAGCCAAGTAGGCCGTCGAACCCGACCCGTCTTACAATTCGTGGCCCATTTGACATAGTAAAGGTCTTACTCACAAACTTGAACGATACTGAAGAGATCCCACCCACCACCAAATTCCAAATACCAACTAGCCCACTACCAAACCAAACTCCTCCATCCCCTTTTCATATTTTACCTACCAAACCATCCCCTCCCCTGCCCCTTCTCATCTCAAATGAGATTTTTCACGTTTATTTTGGACTTTACTTGAGGATAAATCATTTTTAATATAAATAGAATTTATATTTTTATATATTTCTTTATACCTGGATAATTTTTTTGTGTATAAAATAAAATCTGTTATTCACACCTGAGACAAAAGGTTACTTTTTCCTTTAAAAATATATTCTCTCAATAGTTTATTATTTAAAACTGAAAAATAAATCCAACTGAATATTAGCGGGCCTACTGTGCATATACATACATGTGTGTATATATATCTCACCTCCACTGCTACACACCTACAATGCTGGCGTGCGGAAAGACAAGAGAAAGAGAACAGAACCACTTTCTTTAATAGTCAATCACCATGGAGCTGGTAAACTCTTTTATATAATTCACATTTTTGTTTTATATCTTTTTCTTTGCTTAATTATTTTCTAATTCTTCAAATACCCACCTACCCTAAAGAACTAATAACTAGTTTTCACCAACTTTTTCTGCTCAATTTCCCCATTTTTTTTAATTTTTCTTGACCTTAATTTGTGGCCCTTTATTTGCATTTCAAGACCCTTGTTGAAATTAGCTTAAAGTTTTGATCTTTACCCATTTTCTTGATTCTTGATTTGATTTATCAGACTGTTGAAGCTGTCAAGATGGAAAGTGAAGGAATTAGGAAGAATTCAACCCTGATTTGTGCACCATTAATGGCTGATTCTGTTGAAGAAATTGTGGTTCAGATGAATAGGGCTAAGTCTAGTGGTGCTGATCTTGTCGAAATTCGATTAGATAGTTTGAAGAATTTTAATCATGTAGTGGATGTTCCAGCTTTGATTAAGCAATGCCCTTTGCCTACCCTTTTTACTTATAGGTCTGTGACTCAATTCTTGCTTATTTATGTGTGTATCTATGTGTTTGTGATTGAGGTCGTGTATTGGATTAATTGAATATACATAGGAGGTTGCATTGATGTGAAATGTGTTTTGCTTGTCAAGAGGATTGTTTTGATTGTTTCACATGGAATTTAGTCGTCTCCTGCGGGACAAAGTACTTCTATTATGTTTTAGTTATTGGAGGAATTGTTGTTGTGGTGATTGCAAAATGGTTAAGAACCATGATCATATAGTGATGTAGTTGCCTATTGGATATTGCGTTTAGCCTTGGTTGCACTAGAAAAGTAAAACAAATGGCTACATTGGAATCATCCTCCGCACAGCTTAAATAATATACATACAATAGAGGTCCATAATTATCGACCACGGTCGATAGCATTCTAGCATTTATCAAACCTATCTTTTTGTTATGTATACTGGTTCTATATTTTTATATTTTAAGGGGGTCCTGATGACTAATATGCTACTCCACCAGTAAATCAGTTTTGTAGTTGTAAACCTTTATTCACCAGGTTATACATTGTCAACGAAGCACACTTATGATTTTATAATACTGTAGTACCTAACTTGCAAAAATCAAACAAGCGTACTGCTTTTCTGGTTCTTACAAGTTACAACTATCCTCTTAATTCCCTATAAGAATTTTATATGAAGATACATGATATTTATTTATATTATTCACTAGATTCAACAAAACTTTCACTTATTGTAGCTCACTATTATGTACCAACTTTAGAATAACCCAGAAACAGGGATATCAACTTGCTTCTTCGTTTTCATTGGATCATCTTCGACAAGTTTTCATTGTATATTATTTATGTTTTAACTTCCTTATCCGTTGCTTGGTAAGTTGGTTTATTGTTTGTTTTAATATTCTATTTTGTTATTTTGCATGACTACATATTATTTATGCTACCCAGTTAGATCGGATCAAAGACATTTCTGACTTAAAATTGACCATGAGCTTGTTAAATGATTGTCTTTATAGACCTACATGGGAAGGTGGTCAATATGACGGTGATGAAGAAAGTCGGTTAGACGTGCTTCATTTTGTCATGGAATCAGGAGCAGATTACATTGATGTTGAACTGAAGGTTACTTTCTTCTCAATTTAGTAATTTTTGCAGTTGGAATACTAGCACACCTTTCGTTGCAAAGCAATCGAAAGGAAAAAAAAGATATTTATATAATCATGGTATAGTATCAGTTCAAGAGTATGAGTATAATAATCTCAATTCTGGTGGAAGACTGATGAAAAGAGGCAAACATACAACGGTTTAAGATCCCAAAAAGTTTTATAATTGATTTTACGAATAGGTCTCGAGCATTTTTTTAGCATTAGACAGCCCGCGAAGCTGGTCAATTCTAAATAATAATATTAATAGCGTATACATACCGTTCTTTTCCTTTTAAATTAATAATGTGCAACTTGTATCAAGATTATGTCCTCATTTTGAAATATTGGCTCAGAGTGTTTTATTTTCTATCATTTTGGTTAGTATATAAATTTAAAAAACCCTAGGTGGCAGTATGTTAGTATGCGTTTGAATGACTTTTATAGAGTCCCATCCTGTACGAACTTTACTTAATTTGGTGCAGTTGAAATTCTGGAAGGTTAAACTTATTAATTTACTATTTTGACATGAAGGCTGTTGAGAAGTTTAACAATTTAATGCGTGGAAAGAAGCCTGCAAAGTGCAAAGTCATTGTTTCTTCTCACAACTATCAATATACTCCATCCATTGAAGATCTTGGAAACCTTGTCGCTGCTATACAAGCAAGTGGTGCTGACATAGTGAAAATTGCAACTACTGCCGTAGAAATTACTGATGTGGCTCGTGTTTTCCAAATAACTGTCCATTCTCAAGTAAGCGGCGTAAGTCGAATGTCCAATTTGTCTTGGGATAAAAACACCAATCTTTCTTCTTAATTTGACTTCAGTAATTATATTTTTATGTTACCCATAGCAGACTAACCTATAATATTTATGGGGACATACTATCGATTGAGATTAGAGCTTGTTAGAGTTTTCTAACATTCGTCAAAGGGACTTCTATTAAACATGCGACATTGTTCTTATTGTTTATAAGTTATAACAGAAAAAGTTCATTTGGTATTTGAATCAACCTCATTAAGTTGAAGTCACTAGTCTAACAAGGTTTTTCGAAGATATTATCAATTATCTTACATATAGTAATTGAACACCATAAACCAGTATTTCTTTTATGAAGCTGACTTATTAAATCAACACAGAGTGTTTGCAAGTGATTATTTATTGTCAATCTAGTTGGTTATCAGAGTATGCTGTATAGCTAATGCAGAGAATATATCAAGATTAAATCTGTAGTACCATCTGAATGTTAATTTTTCCATTAATAACATAATTATGCTCTCGTATAAAGTATTTGCCGGTCCTAGAAATTAATACTAGATAATATAATCAAACCTTCTGTCATGGGATATCATCTCATGTTTCTCAGAGAGGACTACTAACAAATACAAAACCCTAACATGTCTCTGTAATTAATGCATACTTAAAATTTAAGTATTGACCTTCATACTTCTTTTTTCTCGTGATATGAAAGTAATATTAATTTATTATTTTCGACCTTTTAATTGTTCTGTCCAGGCTATACATTTTTCAGATATTTTTAATGTTTATGAATGTTTTGACTGTATTCTTTGTGAAACCCATGTCTTTCCACTATATAGTTTATATATTTTGTGTAATAGATTAATTGTTATATTCTATGGTCTAACAGGCTCCAATAATTGCAATGGTTATGGGTGAGAGGGGATTGATGTCACGGATACTTTGCCCGAAGTTTGGTGGATATTTAACTTTTGGTGCTCTTGATTCTGGGATAGTATCAGCACCCGGACAGCCTACAATTGCAGATTTACTGAATCTGTACAATTTTAGACAAATAGGGCCTGATACAAAAATATTTGGTATTATTGGGAAGCCTGTTAGCCACAGCAAATCACCAATTTTATATAATGAAGCATTTAGAGCAGTTGGTTTTAATGGAATTTATGTACATTTGCTGGTGGATGACATAGCCAGTTTTTTCCAAACTTATTCGTCTACAGATTTTTCTGGTTTCAGGTTAGTCTGAAGAAGTATAGTATTTGTTTTTCTTGGAAGTAATCCCGTCGTATTTCGAATCTTAAAAATTGATTTGCTTATCTTCTTCTTTAGTCTTTTATGGTGCTTAAATTTTCATTAGTGCTCATTTTCGGTACAGTGATCATGTTATGTCTTTCATTTATAATTATTAGTTGGTGAGCCTACTTTATAACATGATCTATTAATGATTGACTAAAACCTAATTTTTCTCAGTTGTACAATTCCTCACAAGGAGTCTGCACTAAAATGCTGTGACGAGGTTGATCCAGTTGCAGAGGTAATATATCAATGAATTGCTTGCCTATGGGGTGGAGCTGATATCAGTATCAATTCTATGTACTACTGGATTCTTCTCCGGTTCCGTATAAGTATAAATTTATTGCTCAAGTTTTATGTCACAGTCGATTGGAGCTGTTAATTGCATCATCAGGAGGAACAATGGGAATTTATTTGGCTGCAACACAGACTATGTTGGTGCTATTTCCGCTATCGAGGATGGCCTTCGAGGTTTATTTACTTCTGGAGGTACAAAAGAAATTTTATCTTTGAATTAAATACTCAATTTCTGGACTCCACTCAAAATTTTCTCAGGTTCACACCATATAAATAGTGCAACTGGGTCGCCCTTGGCGGGAAAACTTTTTGTTGTCATTGGTGCTGGTGGCGCTGGCAAGGCACTTGCATACGGAGCTAAAGAGAAGGGAGCCAGGGTCGTGATTGCAAATCGCACTTACGGTTAGATCTAAGTTTTCTGACTTGAACATTGCATCATTAAAAATATGTTATTACGAGTAAACTAATATGTAGCTGTCTTTTTCTGCTACATGAAGTTGCAAGTTTTTTTTTGCAATTCTTTTGTATGCTATAATGATTTTTTGAGAAATAGTTTTTGAGTTTCCCCCATTTATTTCTGCAAGAACGAGCGAAAGAACTTGCTGATACAATTGGAGGACATGCTTTATCTATTTCTGAATTGGATAATTTCCGGCCAGAGAGTCATATGATTCTTGCCAACACTACCTCCATTGGGATGCAACCAAATATTAATGAAACACCTATCTCTAAGGTTTGCTTTACTTTCTGTTTCCTTCTCCTTTTAAACCCTTTAAAATTGTACTTGCTCGACATAGTAACCTTGATAGAGGTAATCATTTCGGCACATTGGCACATTGATATGAAGGTGTTATATATAGTTTGTAATGAACTTTCTAACAACATTTCTGCTATGGCAACCTCCTATGAACATACCATTACTAGTTTTTTCTTCATTGTTGTTAATTAGTTGTGCAAAAACGCGAACAGTGACCAGTGTAATGTTGGATACCTTAATATTCTTGAACTAAAATCATGTCGGGTTTTCGTGATTGTAAACATGGACGTAACTAGCTCTCTTATTCTGCAGGAAGCTCTGAAATCATATGAACTAGTATTTGATGCTATCTACACCCCTAAAATCACCAGATTATTACGTGAAGCAGATGAATGTGGAGCAAGAATTGTTACTGGGGTGGAGATGTTCATTGGGCAGGCATATGAGCAGTATGAGAGGTTTACTGGGCTACCTGGTAAGCTAAAAAAATTCATACGGTTTAATTCCTGTATTAACAGTGTCACTGTATCATTGGCCTAACTGATGTTTTCCTGCCTTGGTTTAATGTAATCCTCATTTACAGCACCAAAGGAACTTTTTAACAAGATTATGTCGAATTACTGATACAGGTTTGTTTAGCCAAACCTTTTTGGCAACACCTATTTTGCGTCGACCATTTTGATTATCATTTTTTTTCCGAATGAACTCATCCATCTGGCACGCACTTATTACAAAGGCATTCTGCTCCTTAATTGGTTTCCATGATTTTATGCAGAACACAGAGTATAGTAGTTCTATTGCCCAATGTGGAAGCACAAGTTTGCCTCATTTTGTTCCAGAAATGCAATCCAGAGGCTCACTTTATTCCATGATAAGCCTAGAGAAATCAATTGTAAACTTCTATTATCAATGTTTCAGTCTTTAGTATTGATAATCATTCTTTTGACCACAACCAAGTGTAGTTATACATCTACTACTTAGTAGTGGAAGCTATTTACTTGTATCACAGGTTTGTAATGGTGATTTTCTTTTTTTTGGTTGCCATAGTAAGCGCCAGGCACTGCTACTTTTGTGTTGCCCCTCCAGTGCTAATTTCCAGACTCGTTTTTTTAATTTTTTATATATTTTATCAACTTTAACTTTTTTACTAACAACGTGTGCCAAGATCTAAGATATCTTTATTTTGCCAACTATATGGCCCTGTCAGTCTGTTACTACATGCCCCATATATGATGTTCATTATAAAGAGAAATTTGGGACCCAAAAAGAAGGGAGATCAGCATTTGTTGGTGGAAACACCTTTGCAATATTTAATCGTATAAATTGGTGACTATTATTAGTTAAAAAATATATATACTAATTAATCAGATTTAAAAACTTAAATTGACAAAATATTTTATTACAATTAATCAGGTGATTAGTAGTAAAATCGCTAATTTTTAGAAGTACAAACACATTTGATTTTGATTGTGGGTGTATTTTTCCAAGTGACATTCCATCATATTTTACTTTTCCTATTTTTTTAATTTGACTGATTTTTGTGCACCCATTTCAAAATATATGTATAACAAAATTTAGTTTTATTTTTTTTTAAGTGAAAATTAAAATGTTTACCTGACAACTAATTGTAAATTTAAATTAGTATATGTATTATGTATAACATGATATTTTCTGACTTCAAAAAGGAAAAAAAAACATGATATTTTGTATGTACTTGGGAAACCAATTGAACTTGTCGGAATTCTAACATTTCCCTAAACATTGATGGGTTTGTATGAATCCATTGTTATAATTTCATGCAACCCTATCTGATTCAAGTTACAACTAGGCTCAAGAGTCTTGCAAGAGCAGGCCACATTGTCCATGCCCGCAAGCTGTTTGATGAAATGCCTTACAGAGACTTGGTTGCTTGGAACTCAATGCTTAGTAGTTATTCTCATCTGGGTCTTTACCAAGATGCTCTTTCATTGTTCCACTACATGAGGATCACTAACATTAGGCCTGATCACTTCACATTCACCTCAACTTTGAGTGCTTGTGCAGGCGCAGACGAGCTCCGTTATGGACAAATAATTCATGCCTTAGTAGTTGTTTTGGGATATAGGCAGTCATTGCCTGTTAATAATGCACTTATTGATATGTATGGCAAGTGTTTGAGCCCGTTAAGTGCGGGGAGAGTTTTTGAGGAGTTGGGGTTGCGGAATGAAGTGTCGTGGTGTTCTTTAGTGTTTGCGTATGTCAATGCTGATGATATTAATGCTGCGTATAGTGTTTTGAATAGTATGCCAAAGAAGGTGGATGTTGCTTGGAACAGTATGATTGCTGGTTGTGCTAGATTAGGTGACATTAAGTTATGTTTTTCGTTGTTCAAAGATATGCTAGAGGATTTATGTGTCCCGGACCAATGGACACTGAGTGCTCTAATGAGCGTTTGTGGTGAGGCTCGAGAATTTCTTTCAGGCTGTGTGGTGCATGGGTATATTGTTAAGAGTGGGTGGGCATTGGCTGTGGAAGCTAACAATTCCATTCTTAGTTTTTTTGCAAGGTTAAGTCATCATGATGGTGTTCTAAAGATGTTAGAGTCTGTTGAATATCGTACTCAAGTCTCGTGGAATGCAATGATAGATGCTTATATGAAAATAGGAGACACGCAGAAAGCTTTTTATGCATTTGAAGAGGCGCCTGACAAAAATATTGTGTCGTGGACATCTATGATAAGCGGTTATTCTAGAAATGGACTAGGAGTAGAAGCGGTACGCTTTTTTCGTGACATGATTAGAAATGGTCTCCAACCGAATAGTTTTTCATTAGGAGCTGTTTTACATGCATGTTCTGTATTGGCAACACATGGGCCCGGTAGTATGGTTCATTGTTGTTCTTTTCGCATTGGTATGCACACTTCTGCTTATGTAGGAAATGGTCTAGTTAACATGTATGCTAAGTGTGGTGACATAGAGGGTTCTAACAAGGCATTTGATGATATTCTTGTGAAGGACATAGTCTCTTGGAATACAATTTTGCTTGCTTATGGAATGAATGGATGGGCCAGTAAAGCTCTTCAAGTTGAAGAGGAAATGGTAGTATCCGGTGTAAATCCGGATAAGGTGACCTTCACAGGCTTGCTGATGACTTGCAGCCACTCGGGACTTATAGACAAAGGACGTGCTCTGCTTAAATCAATGTCAGATTATGGACTCTCCCCTGATGTGGATCATGTGACATGTGTAGTGGATATGCTTGGTCGAGGCGGTTACTTAAAAGAAGCAAGAGAGGTAGCTAATCTATATCTAGGAAAAGATAGCATGAAGATCAGCTCAGATGAGCCTCTTTTTGGAGCTTGTTCCTCACATCGCAATGCGGAGATGGGAGCAGAACTAGGGGAGGCTTTAAAATCCTCTGAGCCTGAAAATGCAATGAGTTATGTGGTCTTGTCAAATTTGTATTGTGCAAGTGGGCAGTGGAAGGAGGCAGAGATAGTAAGAAAGACGATGTCGGATCAGGGCGTGATGAAGATTCCTGGTTGTAGTTGGATTGAAATAAGAAACGAGGTTACAACTTTCGTGGCTGGTGGGGTATCTTCACATCCATTTATGGATGAATTTTATTGTACAATATACATTCTTGAATATCAAATGAAGAATCCATGTGCTGTTATTTAGGCAGTTGTGTGCTTTACTGCTTTTAAATAAAAATACTTATTTGACTAAAATAAGCTAATCTAAATAGGCTCATGTTAGTTTCTAAACCTGTAAATAAAAAATTAATGAGGATGCAATTACATAAAACATGCTGGTTTATGGAATGGGCTATAGGGTCTGGTTTAGTTAAGCAGATGGGAGGTCAGGTCACATCCTTACGTATCTATACATCCTTACGAATCTATCTCCTCTTGTTATGCCTTTTATCTTTTGTGCTATTCTAGGCTATCTTAATTCATGCTTTTACTGTTCAAATAGATCCCCAAATTCAACCAATATTATGTTATTTGGTCTCATTGGTGAAGAAGATGGAGAAAGAAAATACAGACACACACGTATATATTATATACAATTTATGTGACCCGGAGGAATGGACATTGGTGAAGTTTGAGAATTTATTTCAAGCTGTTTGGTGCATGGGCTATATTGTTAAGAGTGGGTGGGCCTTGGCTGTGGAAGCTAACAATTCCATTCTTAGTTTTTTTGCCAGGTTAAGTCATCATGATGGTTTTCTCAAGATGTTATGTTGTGTTTGGTTGGAAAAAAAGGAATTGAGCGAGTAAAATTAATGGGCAATGATGGAAGTTTGAAGAGAATATTTGAAAAAAAAAAGTTGAGGGAGTGCGAATTGTTATGAGAGAAATTGTGAAGAAAATGGGTTTAGGAAGGAATGGAGCATGGGGTGCTTGAGCTTTAGTTCATATTGTTATGAATGGAATGGAGGAAAAAATGAAAAATATGAATAACTACATATATTACAGTTCAAATTTCATTCCATTCATTTCATTTTCATTCATCCCAACCAAGCACAACATTAGAGTCTGTCTCGTGGAATGCAATAATAAATGCTTATATGAAAATAGGAGACACACAGAAAGCTTTTTATGCATTTGAAGAGGTGCCTGACAAAAATATTGTGTCGTGGACATCTTTGATAAGCAGTTATGCTGGAAATGGACCAGGAGTAGAAGCTGCAAAATTCCAAGCTGATCTTCCAACTTCATAAAACACTTTCTGATGAGAATTTGGGGCAGAAGCTGGAGAAAGAAAATGCAAACACATGGTACTAGTATGAACAAAAGAAGAAAGAAAATTGGGGATGTCAACAACTAGTAGCACTTCTGGTTGTGGATATTAAGTTTGGCTCAGTTTTGTTCGGGCCGGACTGATTTGTTTTCAATTGAAACTTGCACCTCATTTCTACCTCACACGCAGTTGAGTTGGAGCTGTTGAAGTAACCATTAGGGTCTGATTAATTTGGACAAAAGTTAACATTCATGCAAGTTTTTCTTTGTTCAATGATTTAAATGCAAGTCTTTACTAGTTAAGTAATCTAACTGCAAGTGTTTTTGATTTTGATAACTCCGTCGCAAGCTAGGCTTCGGTTCAATTATGTTTTGGCTATTTAACTCACTCAAAAGCTGTGAATTCTACAGAGATCATCTCTTTCTAGAAGACGTAAAAGTAAGACCAACCTTTGATGTCACCCGTCCTAAACTTTAATTTTAGTGTAACATATCGGAT
>PHNY01296758.1:10069-22594 GCA_003724115.2 Anethum foeniculum
CCACATGGGTTATTGTCAGCAACTAATTATTACAAGATTGGACAGGAGCCAAGAAACTGCAATCAAATATGTGCGCGCACAGAAGTGCATCATAGCTAGTAAAATTGTCTGACAGTGGTAAATTTGCTTGAGAAGCAAAATTCCACATAACAAGCACCAAAGTCTAAAGCTGCTAACAAAAGACAATTGACATGATACAAATCAAATATCAAAGAGTGGAAGAATGTAAGTTCTCTTCGTATATACTTGATAAAAGATAATTATCAGTGAGGGGGGTCATGGAGCATTAGGGTTTTATACATACTGAATTGGGGTTTGTCTTATCCAACTCTAACTGGAGATTTTACTTACGGCACTGACCCTATTTACTAAATCAAACAAATTTTTCTGTCCAAACTCGAGCTCTTTAATTAATGAATTGAACACAATCTGTTCAGATACAATTTATAAGCTTGTTTCCTTATCGAACTGAATTTCATCATGCTGACCATCTACTCAAAACTAGAGCTTCTATTTAGTTGGTGTTCACTATCCATGTAAGACATGCTTTGTGTAGCAAAATTAATATATAAGGGTTTATGCATGCTTACTCAAATAGTCCGCAACCAACAGAGTTTAAAATCATTAATCCACATCAGAATAACTTCAAGTTTTTGTATTTGTCCAAATTCTCAGGTAAATAATATACAAAAATAATAACTTAAGACCTTTTATTTGCGCTACATCAAGAGGGGCTAATTTACATTCCACACAGTTCACTTTGTTTTATCCAACTTGTGATATACTCATCTACCATAACTCCATAAGACAGACGAAGAATAACATTTTGACATGAATAACAAAGAATCCAGATAAGAGCAAAGATGCTTACTTCGATTTCATTCATCAGCTTCATGGCCTCAATGATGCATATTACCTGACCTTTCTGGACCTTGTCTCCTACCTAATAATTATAAACTTGAAAATTCAGACACATAGGAAAATACTTTTAATTGTATCATTTAAAGAACATAGTAGCACAGGTTATCCATGTGAATTTCTATAAGAGGCTTTTCCAAAATCCATGAAGTCAAAACTCGACTCCTTTTGTGCAAACAGAACTCAAATACAGTAGAACTGAACAGCACAGAGGGAAGCATCAGTGCTGTAATTTGGCAGCCAGCTAAGAATGAGTTAAGGAAGATAAGATATCCTGACTCTTGAGATTTGGTAGGTTAATATGTACATGTAACCAAATTTCTAAAGTTCCTGGTCAATGCTGTATTGGACAAGCAATCTAAATGTCTTTGTCTCTTTATCTTCTTCGAGCTAAGTTCTGAAACATTTTAAGTAAATTTGCCTAGAATAAAAGAATGTTTACCTTTACAAATGGTGGAGATCCAGGTGCAGGACAGCGATAAAAGGTTCCAGCCATGGGGCACTTAAGAGGAGGATGTGATGACTTTGGCGCTGCAGCAGGTGGTGCAGCCGGAGCTGGTGGAGAGGCTTTAGCAGAAGCAGGAGCTGCTTGTGCGGGAGGTAACTGGGGAGGAGCTGCTGTCTGGTGTGACGGGGACTGCATCATAACATAAGGAGCTGCGGGGGGCTGTGGTAAAGCTTCCTTCTTTCTTATAAGAACTTCACAATTCTCTTGCTTCAGCTGAAGCTCCATGATGTCTCTTGAATCCACAAGCCTGCCACAGAAAATAGAGTTACTCTAACGCAATGAAAGGACAAATAGTTTACAAATTGAGCTAATAAACACATTATTTATACAAATGAAGGAAAGTATACACACTCTATTAGATCTGCCACTTGATCCATAAATGCTGTAATGGATGATGCATCAGGAATGTCATCCTGAGAAGAAGATTTCTTGGTTAATTCTTCTGGCTTTGTGTCTGGAACTACCACAGAGTTTGATGATTTCTCAACTGAAACCTTTGATGTGGAGAGTGAAATCAGGTGAAGACCGAAAATAAACCAAAAGCAATATGTTGAAAAGGAAAGAGAGCTTGGAGACTAGACAACAATGTTAACATACCGCATTCAGATGAGCAGATACCCTAAGAAATTCATGCTGGTTCTGGTTAGATGCCTGCAGTTCAACATTTACCCAAAGTGAAAAAATAGCATAAACAGGATACATAATATGCCAAACAGCACAGGATGTCTTTCAGAATCTGGGCACAAGCAAGTAAGACAGCAGTTCTTATGTGACTCATATAGATCAATAATTTATTGTATAAGTGGTACTGTAATAATGATACTGAAAGTAGTAAAATTGGAGGGAAATTGATGCAGTGATGTGCAACAAAGGCAATGAAAATTCTACGACGCCACTAGTATCCTTATCAACAAAATTTCCCAAAAGCTATTTTGCTACATTGATGGGATTATGGGAAGTGGATTACGGGGTACTAACATTTTGGTTAACAAATTTAAATTGCAAAGTTAACAATACTATAAAAACACATAGTACTTGGTCTGCTGGTAATTAAATTCTATCCTGTATAAGGCTGTGCGTTGTCTACCCAATTATATCATATCAATACAGTCCCTCTACATAATTAAGTGCAAACACAGAGAGACAACTCCTCTCCGTGTTCAACTTAAAGCGGTATTACCTCATACATTCTTGAAATCCAAATACAAACATATGCAGAAAGATCAAATTTTAAAATGTATAGATACACAAATAAATAATTAACAATGCAAACAAAATTCACTAAAATACGAATAATTCACTGTTTTTAGTAGGCAGACAACATTAATTTGTATACAAAACACATGCCTATGTATATAATGAAGTAATGTAGACAACAGTATACAGTAAAATCTCGATAAATAAAATAATACAATTTAATGCAACAAATCAATAATCTCGAAAAATGAACAAAATTCCTTGAACAGTACAATTAATAATGTCGATAAATGAATAAAACTTTGGAGTTAATAATGTCGATAAACGAATAAAATTACCGTGGAGTAAAATTATACCTGAATGCCAAGAAGGGAAGAGGTGTTGGGGAGTGAAGATCCGGAAAGAAAAGCCCGACCGGAAACTGAACCGGGTCGAAAAGAAGCGAGAGAGTGAATGGGCTTGGGCTGCAAATGAGCTGAAGGAGCACAAATCTTGGGGCAGGGGACAGAGAATGAAGCCATTGATGTGAAATGAAATTATGGAATGGAGATTAGTGCAAGAATGGGGGGGATTTGTAAGAGAAATTGGGCGGTGAAATCAATGTTAAGAATTGAACAAGAGAGTTATGGGGATGTAAGAGGGGGCGATACTTACAATGTTTTGTTTAATGTACAGGAGGGCCTAGGATGTTCATATAGTGGGCCCCTACTTACATCTGTCTTTCTGCATGTACATGTAGGTGGTAGTTTAAACACCTGCCTGCCTGTACCCACTTCCACGCCTGCTCACCCCCTTAAGTTTTTGGTTTTTATTTACTATTTTTATTTTATATTTATTACTATTTTTTACTAGTTTAGAAAATGCACGAATTGTTTTTAACATTATATAATTTTTCAAATTTAATTTAAACTAAAATTTTACCATATAAAATTTAGCAAGTACCGTACTGACTGATTATTAAATTTTTAATATTTCGTCTATTATAATATAGTATTAGCTCAATAGCCCGTTCAATGCACAATGCACAGTCATGTTCTAGATTGCGTAGATTCAAGTTATTTTATCTATGATATATTCATCTTGTTATCCGATGGAATGATATGGATGGATGGTACTCGCTCCGTTTCAAATTACATGTACCATTTGACTTTTACGCGTATTTTAAGGTGCATTGACTGCATAGATTTTTCTATTATATTTTAATTTTTTTTTTGTGAATAAAAGTTTATGATTCAAATTTTTATTTACAAAAAGAAAATTTTAAAAATAATAGATGTAGCTATACAATCAATGCACCTTAAAATACGCGTAAAAGTTAAAGGGGACATGTAATTTGAAACGGAAGGAGTATATTTGTTTGTGTATATGAGCGTGACTGTTTAGTGGTTGCAATGATGTAAAAAGTAAAAAATTATGTTGGTACATTTTTGTTGCTTCAGAGTTAAATGGTAGTTGCAATATGCGAATTCTTAGAATAAAAATATATTTTAAGAGATTATCTGTGCATGATGTACATCAATGCACGGGCACGCTGTACATGAATGAATTATTAATTTTCCTTTTTGAAATTATTTCATGTGTATATATATGTGCTAGAAATGTGATTGATGAGTCATACGACACATGAAAAATAATGTTAGTAAATGTTTGTAAATTAGTATAGAGGAAAGGAGGAGTCTGCTTGTTGTACCCCTATGCTATGATATTATATATAATATAAATGTTATACATTTTTTAATTGTAAAGTGTGATGTGATATATGATATATGTTATAAAATACTTAATATTGAAGTGTAAATAGTATATATGTGTATATAGGCTATACGGATGGGCTTTCTCCCTACCTACCCTGATCCGATCCCTGCGCCATTAGAATCGAAAAATATTAGTATAATGCACGGGAATGATCTAAATTTGAATAAATAAATAAATAAATTGTACTTCATATTTAATATATGTTGAAATAAATAGTTTATTTAGTAGTTTGGAATAAAAATTATATTAGATTAGTTGTCTTATAAACGTGCTATTTTGTACATATTTTGCAGGCATACATGAAAAATATATTTTCTTAAGTTGACTGATAATAAAAATTTTCCTTTATATTAGAACTGTGAACACCCCAATCATATGCCATTAGTTCGAAATCAAAAAATTTTGAAATGTCACTATATATGTAGTGTGTTTTCATTTTTAAAAAACGTGATAAAATATATAATCTCTATCTCAATATATTAATAAAATGGAAGGTAAAATTATATCATAGAACATAATATCGTATAACACAATATAACTATAAATGAATACAATATAATGTTTTATCGTAACATTTGGCTATACACATAATTTTACATCACAATATCATTTCATTTTTAATTTTATAATTAAATAATAAGATAGACATAAATATTATGAATATATATAATATTCTCTCTAAAATAATACTCATGTATATGTGTGTGTATAAATATATGTGCATGTCTTTCATATTAATTTGTAATAATTTTATAATGAGTTAATTTTTTTTAAAATATTACTAAGTAACTATCACTAAATATTAATGCAAAAAATTTATTCATATACTAATTTGAAATTATTATTATAAAGAGTTATATATGATCATAAATATGAAATATGTAAATATTTATGAAGTAAATTAATTTTTAAGAATATTAAAGAAGACATATAATTTAAGTCTATTTAATATAATTGAGTTAAACATAGATGTAGGTATTAAATTTGTAATTACAGATACATATTAGTGAGGAGAACAATTAATAAATATTAATGGAAATACTTATTATAAAAGTTTATTATATAAAATGATTTAGATAGAAGTATAAGTATTAATTTTGTAATAATGAATGAGTATTAATGGTTGAAATGAATACTTTATGGATATTAATTAGAGCGGATTAAATTTGCTCATTGAACCCTGTACTCCCTCCGTCCCACTGAATTATATACGTTTGGATTGGGCACAGAGATTAAGAAAAAATGTGATTTAATGATAAAAAGTAAGAAAAGTGGTTAAAGTTGTGGGGTCAATCAATATTTAATGTTTAAAATGAGTGTAGTGGATGAAAGTAGTAAATGTAGTTAATTTTTACATTATAAATTTTTTACTATTTTTAGTAACTTTTGAAATGTGTAGAAATGAATTGGACATAGTTTATAGAAATGAAAGGGACAGATGGAGTACTATATATAATATACATATAGATTTTTGAGACCAACTACTCTAAAGTACAGTTCCATAATCTTTTTAGCACGCTTTTTAAGACTCATCTAAAGTACAGTCTCATTGAATTCTATACATTACTTTTTGGCACGCTTTTTAAGACTCCTCTAAAGTACAGTTTCATGATCTTTTTTAAAAAATTTCTTTTCAGAATAAAAGTTTAATCCAGAAAAATAATTTAAAAAAATAATTATGAAACTGTATTTTATAGGAGATTCGAAATGCGTGGAAATAATAACGGAGGGAGTAGGTAACTAGTATTTTCCTTAATTTTGATATAAGGATGAATAGATAAGATAAAAACTATTACATTTTTTCCGTTGATCGATTGTTAAATATGGTTATAGTTCTAAAATTCCTAAATATTTTATGGTAACAAAAATACCAAACCCTGTTATATATAGTTATTAGGGTTTTAGTCTTATAGCTAATTTTTCATTATAACACTGGTTGCTAATGGCTACCAAAGCTTTATGCCGTTACTTACCTGAAGAAGTCATAGAGCAGATTCTTGTAAAAATACCATGCACAAAATCAATATTAAGATGCACCTTAGTTTGTAAACTATGGTATTTTTTAATTAAATCATCTCAATTCATCAACACTCACCTCTCTAGTCCACATAAATCCAAATACTTGTTATGCCAGCACACTGCACCTTTGAAATCCTTTGGTTATTATTCACTATATTCTGATAGGAAACCATCTAGGAGTTTTGTCACATTAGTGTTTCCCCGTGGATTAAAACATGTCAAGGTGCACGGCTGCTGCAATGGAGTGATTTGCTATACCAAGCTTCCCGAAACTCGTGGAAATATCTATCTCTGGAACCCTTTTGTTAGAAAACTGAAAACTCTTCCTAAGTTTCGGGAGAAGGATTATCGCAAATATGCTAAAGAAACTATTAGATTTTGGTTTGATAACGAGAAAAGCGACTACAAGGTTGTGAAAATTACTTATACTAAAGTGGCATCATGTGTTGATGTGTATAGCCTGAGGACTAATTCTTGGAAAATTATTAGTGATTCTTGTCCAGGTGCCCCTTCAACAATAAAGGAGCAGAATGTAGTTTATGTTAAAGGAACGTTGTACTGGCTGGCGGAAAATTGGCAGGGCTGTAGGATTATATCATTAAATTTGAATAATGCCATGCTTCGAGAGGCGTTAATAAGTAGTACAAGTTTTCTGACTGAAGGTGTATTTGAGTCATATTATCTTAAAGGAGTGGATGGTAATTCCCTTGTTATCTTGAGTATGAATTTTATGTATTGGGCGTGTACCATGAAAGTACATAAAGAGAGTCTCGAGTTATTAGACACAGACGTGGATAAAATTTTGATTAATAATCGGTACGATGTTCAATACTACGATGATGGTTTATGCGATGCTCTGTTTATGCGAGATAAGATAGTGTCGTATGATTTTGGTACCAAACAATTGACAGATCTTTTTCTCTACCGAAATCATCTTTCTTCAGCCCATCCTTTTGTTGAGACTCTTGTGCTACTAAATGAAAGTGATGCGGATTTGTTTGGATGGGACAAAATGCTTGGAATTTTTTAAACCTTGGTTGTGAAGATTTTGAATTGTGAATGGTAGGAAAAAATTTTAAACTTTGAGATTTTAGATTGAAATAAAAGTTTTAGCCGCGGCATTGTGGTGCCAGGAAAGGTTGTGATGCATACATACAGCTAGAATGTTTTGATTGAAAGTGCTTGACATGAAACTATGAGACAATAGCTACCTACAATGATCCCCCCCTTTTTTTTTTGCTAAGTGGCCTATAATGATTCTTATTTTTCCAGGATATCTAACCTGCAAGTTTATCCTTACGATAGAGTTGCTTATGGTTTTATTCAAAAGCCACGTTGAGCGAGTTCTGAGAATATAAACGAAAAGTTTGTTACTGGAATTAGAGTACTCAAGAAGGTAGTTGTATTTGAATATGATGATCATGACCAATTGACATTACGGTTTAAGTGATTATCTTTAAATTATGGCCTGCTTTACTTTGTAAAGATTCAATTTATTTTAATACAGTGTGAGAGGTGGCCCAAATGTACGAGTCACCTGCCTTATCTGATACAACATTTGAAGCCCACATCCCTTCCGTTTCACACTTGTTTTGGGTCCTTCGTTACAAAATCAGTAATCACAACGATTAACTTTTATTTCAATGAAGTTAATTCAGAACTATGAGGAATAGGGAAAAGTACTACAAGCTTCTATCAACAAGAGAATGGAAGACCTACAGTGGTTGAGGTCTTGGCTTAGAGTGGGAGGTCAAGATTTCGACTTATGGCCTTCTCAATAATAGAAAAACAGAAAACTGACCTTCAAACAAAAACAGAAAACTGGAGAATGGAAGACAGGTAACAATGTAACATAAAATAAAGCAACTAGACAGTCGAACATCGTTACAACATTTGTCTACGCTTGAAGTAACCAAATCGAAAAAAGAAATACATCAGCAGCAGCAGAAAAATGTCTTTGATGAATTTAGGCTTGTAGGTGCTTGATCAAACTTTTAAAATTCTCATATGAAGAACCACCTTCATTTACACTCTTTTTAGCATCCTCCATCAGCTTCAATGCATTTGTCTTAATCCCATCATCATTTAAAAGACCATGAATCTTAGTCCTGATCTCATGCCTAGATATGATATGGTCTTCGTCATACTTGAGCAATAACCCAAATTTCCACATGTCACAAATATAACTCTTATTATGAAACTGATCCCAAAAGTAAGGCCAACACAAAAACGGCACCCCAAAGCTCAGACCCTCCATTGTTGAGTTCCATCCACAATGAGAAAAGAAACAAGATATTGACTTATGAGCAAGAACCTTTTCCTGGGGTGCCCACTCAACAATCTTTCCTCGGCTAGCTGTTCTTTCCAGGAAACCATCCGGGTATTCAGGAGATGATCCATTGACAATGTTTGGTCGTACAACCCATAAAAAGGAGTGGGTCGATAATTCAAGACCAAGTGCTACTTCATTAAACTGCTTCTGGCTAAACATTGCAGTGCTGCCAAAAGCAATATAAATGACTGAGTTTGAAGGTTGTTTGTCTAGCCAGTTTAAACAAGTCGAATCTTGAGACGAAAAAGTTCCAATAGAAGGATTCAAATTTTTTACTAAAGGTAGTGGACCAATTGGAAGGATGTTAGGAATCAAGGCACAAGAGGATGAGTCAAGTTCATCAAATGTGTTGCACAGAACAATGCTAGCATTTTCAGTAGCCTGTTTGATTGCTAGAGAAATGTCAAATAAAAACTTTTGTGCTGTTGGATTACCAGGACTGTACCACATGAGCTCGCTGCTATCAAACACAGGAAACTCTTCTGATAAACGGATCAGCTCATTTTTAATTGGTGAACCTGCGAAAAATTTTAACCAGAAAATGTTAAAAGTTTTGTTACTAAATCAATGACGTAAATGATTTTGTTCAAAAAAAAAAATATAAAAATCCTACACACTACACATACCATTTCCATCTATAACTCCTGTGTTTATAAGTTTTGGGATATGAAGTGCCAAGGCCAAGCAAGCTGGTCCTGCTGGCCAAACTGCAACCTGTTTAAGACCCATTTTACAGGCAACTTCTAGTGTCCATCCAACTGTTAGATCGGCTATAACACAAGTTATTGGCTCCCCGATATTAGAGTGATTGATCTCCTTAATTAATTGTTCAATATTGTCTGGCATGACTTTTTTAAGGCTATCCATCAGCCCTGGTCCATTTCTTTGATCAGGGTGCGACTCCAATCCGTCTGAGTAGGCTACTAGCTTTATTGGACACTGTTTTTTATCTGCGTCGGACATTGCAGCAAGAATTTTTGCTTCAATGTATTTGGAATTAGCAAAAGTGACCTTGATCCCGTGATAAGCCAAGTTGTATGCCAGTTTGATGAGAGGCATGACATGGCCTTGTGCTGGACATGGCACAACCAATACCTGTTGATGCAAGTCCATGATTATGACACTGTCACACTGCTACTTCCTAAACTCTAACCACATATATAATAGTGTTGCCATGAAGGAATAAAGCTGTATGTTATATGTGTGCCGGCTGTTACAATGTTTAGTTGTTTTGCTCAAAGGTGTACTTAATTTTGATGTTAAACAGATTGATTTATTACTTCTGGATATTAAAGAAAACTAATTGTTTTTTATTCCAGCCAAAGTTAAATAGAATGGACACATATTTTGAGCAAATTTATTGTACAACTTAAGATTTAGGTTGGTTTTCTAAGTATATTATAAGATTCAATGAAATCAGGTTTTCTAAATTACTATATTATAAAATCCAACGAAATCAACACATCACAAAATCCGCAAGACATATTAATATTTTATGAAGGCATAGAACTAAATTCAAAAAAATCCAAAATAAATCCGTACTAAAATAGTAAAATCCAACAAAAATCTTGAAACCCAAATAAAGTCAATCACATAATGGTTAAAACACTCCTTGTCTGCATTTGAACAAAGATATGAGATTTGTTTTATAGTTGCTCTTGGATCCAGTCTATGTCTGTAATGGGGAGTTGGGGACTTTGGAGCATATCTGCCTGCGACTGCTAGGATGGAAGACATTTGTAACAACTAAAATTAGTCTGCCGAAC
The DNA here is from genome assembly GCA_003724115.2 of Anethum foeniculum. NCBI lineage: Eukaryota > Viridiplantae > Streptophyta > Magnoliopsida > Apiales > Apiaceae > Anethum > Anethum foeniculum. The sequence goes on from PHNY01296758.1 coordinate 20,565, forward strand.
TGATGTTGGCAATATGAATTTGGGTTTTTTTATAGTTGAAACATATGCACCCACACAGGGAGTCAAGAACTCAACCACATTATCAAGGCAGCAACATGAATTTGTTATTAGTTCCTTGTGACTAATCTATACGTGCTATAGCGATAAACATATTCTATTCATATTTAAAAATTTCTATTTCTATTCGTACACTTTTTTCATTTAACAATGTTTTTAAATATTTAATAACACATGTAAAAACTTATTAAGTTATTAAATTAGGAAGAGAAGCTGATTTACTAACTACTGTAACTTGATTACTTGAGCAATAAGCTTGGCAAAGACTGTATCTCGGATGGAGGGTAAACATACATGACACTATCTCTTTGACGCATCGATTAGAACCATGAAATACTTAAATTAACCAGATTATGGATAAATAGTACCACAAATATCACCTTGAATTCTTCTTAAGAAATTTAGAGACTCGGTTTGAAGTTTTACTAGAGATGATCGAACAATTAGTTTTCCTAATAAACATGCTAAACATGGAAGTTCATCACGTGGTATGACCTTTTGATTTTTAAGAGGGAGTCCTACCGAATTTTTTATTATATGATGCATCAAGAATATTCCTGGATGTCCAAGTCTTTCATGCCAAAGGGTGAGTAATTTTGGGTCTATAATTTTGGAAATGGTCATACTCTGAGACTCGATAACTATAATTTGGGTAACATATATTCAGAGGAGATTGATTGTAATTTTTCAAAGATCTTCCTATGACGTGAGGTAGTTTAGGTGATAAGGAGATATTTTTTTTCATTCTCACTAGTGGTTTCTACGTGAAAACCATTAAGACGAATATCTTCAAAACTTAGAAGATTCCTAGTGGATTTGCTAGAATATAGAGCATCTCATTTTATTATGTTTGATGCCCGAAATCGTCCAGACGTGTAAGTTTTTAGTCAACTATGAGAAATATTTTTGATTTTGTAAAATTGTGTGAGTGTTTATGCAATCAGCAATGTTTGTATCTCCAATATTTATGTTGTGTATATATAAGTGAACAACAATTTTATTAAGACAGACAAAGTACATAACATACGAACATAAAACAAATATATGTAAGCAAAATATTAAAACAAGTACATATAAAACATAACATCAAAAAATACATATGAAGCCAACCATCTAAATCATAATAAAGGTTAGCATCAGTATTTAGTTCATTTGAGGTCTTGTTGTATAGTTTTTCACCTAGATTATGACTAGCGAAGTTCGTTTCCACCATTTTACCATTATTATTTTCATGTGACTCATAGAGTTCAACCAGATGTTTAAATGTGTGTGACAAGTATGTGCCCAATGCCCATGAGCTCCACATACTAGATAAATATCCTTAGCAACTCCTTCTTGTGGTGCCTTCATTTTATTTGGCACTTTTCGTTGCAACTTCTGGTGGTCAGAGTTGTTGTAACCATCATACTGCCACTTCAAGTGGTCGGAGTTATAATGATTTTGAAACTTGCCTTGAAAATTTTCACGTCCATGATTTCTTCTGAAACTCGTCCTCCTCTATGCCCTTTCCCACGCTCATTCTTCTGGAATGACATGTTATGTACTTCAGATAACCGTGCAGAGCCTGTGGGACATATCTAATGATTTTTTAGCAACAACTCATTATACTTTTCAGCACCAAAAAGGAGAGCTATCAGCTCACAATAGGGCTGAGCATTCGGGCGGTTCGGTCCAAAACCGAACCGAACCGAATAGACCGAAATCTGAAATATGAAATTTTCCTAGGACCGAACCGGACCGAAATTATATTATGGACCAGACCGAACCTATATAATTCGGTTCGGTCCGGTTTTGGACCGAACGAACCGAATTTTTTTCAATTTTTTTTTTGTAATATAAATAAAATCAAAAAATTTAATTTATCAAAAAGTTTCTACCACTCCATCAACATAGATAATTAGAGAGCCAAAAAGTGTATAGATAAATTTACAAATCACAAATTATTTTTATAATTTATAACATATAGATAAAAT
>PHNY01296761.1:7325-19897 GCA_003724115.2 Anethum foeniculum
TTACTCAACTAACTAAAACCCCAATATCCAAAACATTATCATCATGGTCCTCATGATCACATTTATTACAATTAAGTAAAATCACTACGGCAATATGTATCGCCAAACATATTCATCCTTGATATATATTTTTTAAACAATTCAATACAACAAATTACAAACAAGTCACCAAATTTAAATGCAAATCACTAAATTTAAACTCCAATTATCAAAAATTTAAATGTAAGTCACCAGAACACAGAATATATAATGACACGTCATCACTATCATCACATACAAATTCGCCGAATTTAGACTTAAATCACTAAAAAAATCAACACAAATCACCGGATTTCAAAAAAAAAACCAAAAATATTTAAAATAAATCACTAAAAAAACGGCCTCTAATATGCATATCACTATCACAATAGATAATCTCCGCAGGTCTACCACCACTATTATTTCCAAGGTCGCTTCTTTTCTGAAAATTATTAGATATGATGATTTACGAATTCATAGCATGCCATAGTTGATAAGGTACATGGATTAGTAATAGGAATGCGAAGGAATGCTAGTGGGAGGAACAACAATGGCTAATCGGGAATGGTGAATGTTGGTGTCAATTTTTGTCACTAACAAGACATACATTAAGATTTATAATCAGGATTTTGTATAAAATTATAAAAAATGGATTTATATAATATCCATGAAAAACTTCGGGAAAAAAGTCAGGGTTTATGTTATTTAGGACTGAGTTGAAGAGAATTATTTCTGAGAGATCATAGAATTTCGATCTCATCTCAAGGTGCATACGTATCATTATACACGAATAAAGTTCACATAGTTCTATTTAGATCAATACTCCTTTTTAGGAGAAAGTCACCCGTTCATGTAACATATCTTTGTTTAATATATTTCCAATTATTTTAGGTTTCTTTAACCAGTGACCCACTGGGCCTTTTTTAATCTTTTCAATAAGGGTCGGTACCCGTCGTTGGATCGAGTTTATATCTGTATCAACAAGTCTCCGATATTTAATGGACATTTTCTTCAGTGAATAGTATTTTAGTACTTTTCTTCAAATAAGTGCGCTTTTACAACTTTTGATGGATTTCTCCCGATTTTTCATGTTTATAAGCTAGAATTAATTTTAACATATCATTATAGCTAGGTATTCGAAGGTTACGGTCGACCAGTATAAGGGTCTTTGACCTTACATTTTGTAGCTTTCGATTCTATGCTAACATATGTTTGTCAAGGAACTTACATGAATTTAGTCCCCAGTTTTTTGATACTTATGTCATTTTACATATAGATATTAGCAATTTGCCTAATTTATGCCCACATTTCCTTCTCTTGATCTGTTGATCAACCCCTAAATCTTGGATACTTATATGTTTTAAGCATATAGACATGAGGATATATCATTTATATTTTTTGATATTTCTTCTGTAAGTGTTTTTACAAATAACTTTTTTGAGAGGTTTTGAGGTCAAATTCTTGCTTCCAAACCTCAAACAATTAGATTCGGGCCCAATTCATGTTTTAGTCTGCTTGCACATTATATGCTTCCTAGCGTCGAATATTTCGATTTATCAAAAATCATAATCAACACTGCTTGTGCATTGACGAGGGGTAGTCTGTAAGCCACAACATTGTATGAGGACTATGCTTACCAATTTCTCATCTCCAGGTACAAATTTTCCGGTATATGAGCCACCATAGGATTAAATACGATTTTTCGGTTCAATTTGTACTTTAATTCCTCAAAGTTTGTATAAGTACTTCAAATTCGGATGCACTAAAGTGTATATATCCTCGTCCGCAAGTGATTTATTAGTTCAATATTGAAGTAATTCATCATTAGTGCAATACAATTATTTTATTGTTCTCATGTAATCATCGAATGATCACAAGTTTAAGATTCAATCAATTTGGTACCCCCATGGTCATCGTCGACTAATCACTAGTCTAGAATATGATCAATTTATTGTCAACACTTTTTTGTGTCAATGAGGACAACTAAAGATTGTATGAGTAATTATAACTGATTTGGTGCCACATAGTGAATAATTTTACGTATTATGAAGATGGATCACTGGTGCAGGCTAGAGAGCTCTTTAATTTTCAAATATTTATAGGTTAGTCTAGAGTATATCAAAACGTTAATTTAATCTGTAAGAGTACTACTCCATCTGTACCAATTTACCTGTCAAGTTTGACTTTTTCACGTAATTTAAGGAGCATTGACTACATAACTTCATTGATTATTTTTTAAATTTTCTTTTTATGAAAATAAAAATAAGATTTAAATTTTTATTCACAAAAATAAAATTTGAAAATTAATCAATGGAGTCATGCGGTCAATGCACCTTAAAATATGCTTAAAAGTCAAAATGGACAAGTAAATTAGGACGGATATGTTATTAACTATGAATCAATGAAAAGCATGTACACTCCTGAATATATAAATTTATTTAAAATTGGAGGTATACCAAATCATGAATTTGAACATAAAATTGGCTCATAACAAGGGATTGTGTAATGGAACAAGGTTGATTGTGACTCAGTTATGTGCCCGAGTTATAACAGGAGTTATAAATAGTGACAATCATATTTGTAAGAAAGTTTTTATTCCAAGAATTTGTATGAGGCCAACGGATATAACACTACCTTTTGCATTTAAACAAGTATAGTTCCCCATATCCCCGTGTTATGCAATGACAATAAATAAAAGTCAAGGAAAGACACTTAAATTTGTCGGATTATATTTTTCAAATCTGATTTTTACCCGTGAGTAATTTTATGTGGCAATATATCAAGAGTAACTACATCATTAGTGTTATATATATTGTGTGAAAATGGAGGCCACCCAATATTTGGAATGACTAAAACTACTATTTACCATGAGATTTTTAGTAACTTGTGATGGTGGGAATAAAAGATTGTCACAATAACATGACTTTTTGATAAAATTTTGATTGTTGCAATAGAACGTTACTTCTACAAATAGCTATTTGCTTCTTATATTTAAAGAATACAAGGGATTTTAGTCTCTGCTTTAAAACTTATGCTAAATCCAACAAATTTTTATTTGAACGATATGATGTTATTTTGATGTATTCTTTAGGTATTTGAAAATTTAAGTTAGCAATAGCTGTTGCGAGGTAAATATCCTTTTTTTGTGTTGCATTCATTTAGTAAAAAGTTCGTATAAATCACGTGCATGATATGGATGTTTATATTATTGTCAATTTTCCAATAAGTATTTGATACTATATAATATGTTATTTAAAAGACATGAATGACCATATTATACGTTAAATAATTTTAAAAATATCATTTGATATGGTTTTGCCCATATACACTAAATTAGTTGGTGATAAATTTCATTTTGTCAACAACTTAAACCATAATTAACATGATATGAAATCATGTTGTATTACTAAGAATTTGATGTTATGAAATCATGTTAAATTTATAATTATTTCAACATCACTATTTTTTTATTACATTTTACTACTTTTTAAAAATAATATACAAGTATTAATCATAAAATAATTAGTATGTTTTAATGAAGATTAATCTTTTTTCGATTTATTTTTCACATTTTTATCTCTGCATTTAATGTCCGAAACCCTTAAACATATAAACTTCTCCATTACTTAAAAAAAATAATCCTAAATTTTACACCTTAAATTAAAATCCCTCCCACATAGAGAATTGGAACAAGCAACATCAACTTTAGATTAATTGGAGAGATTTCGAAACAAAACATACATCTCCATTGGAACATAATTAATCCTCAAATTTTAACTTTGACTAAAAACAAGAAAAATCTTAGAGAATGCAAGTAACATATATTAGAATTATATTTTTCTTATTTAAATTTGAATTTATTTTAATGATTGGTTGATGCTGACATAAACTTTAGGATATTTATGATTAGTTGTGAATTATTTTTGAATATTTTTGAATGTAGTATTTTTAGGTGATAAGATTTTTTTGTTATGAATGGACTTATATAAAATCCATTTAGATGATTATAATAAATATATGTAGTTCACGCTATTATTTGTTCTTTTGATATTTAGACATCTGTAAACCTTCAATTTATAGATACATTTATAAAGCAACGCATGCCTTTATCCTAGTTGTTATGTCTTGTAGCATAACCCTTAATTTTCATACTTCATAGCGCACTCTCCAAACCATTTGCATATATGACAGACACTCACTAAAGCATAACTTATTGTTTCAATACTTAAAAATTTATACACCATGCTAAATTATGTAATTCTGAGATCATGATCAACTATAGGTGATTCTTTATAACGTTGATATATGATGTTGATATGCAGTATTGAAGAACCTTTCTCTTCCCCTAATTTCTCTACTTTTTGATTAATTTTAGTTCAAAAGTTTAAATCATGTACTGTATTCCTACTATATTATTATTATATTAAATCTACACATTCAATTAAATTTTATCAAATGGTTATTGATGTAGATATAAGATTTTAACTTTAATAGGTTTCATGTAAAACCTGATTTTATATATATATATATATATATATATATATAATGTTATCTTACTTTGAGATAGTTAAGTAAATATGTTAGTTTTTACTTTGACAATATATAGCAGGGAAGAAAGTTTAGCTATAACAATGACGAAATCTTTCGGGAGAATTTTATCGTATGTTTAGGCATCCACTTGACTAAATAATTAGCGACATATTGTGACGGAATCTTTCAAGCCTGACAAGAAATTTTACGGTCAATATTTTTTTCGAAATATAGAGAAGCTAAAATATTGCCATAATTTTTTATTCAATTGGATGTATGTTTCAAGAAGCATGTTTGAAAAGAATATCACACGTTTTTATCGTTTGAAAAGGTTAACACATATTCTTGTTACTCCATGAAATCTGGAAGATTAAACTGAATGTGAATATTAAAAGGAGCAGGAGATAAAGTCTACTAATACTAAAATTATGATAGTTCAACATAAAACCAATGAAAAAGCAGTACACTGTAAATATTTTTTTTTCATTTTTGCTAAATAGTATTGATTTTTTTAAAGTTAAATATTTTTTTCTCTGATTACTTGATGAAACTTATAAAAGTATGTCTACAGTGGTATAGTTAAAATACAGTACATTCATTCCTAGCTATATTATGAAATAAAACGAAAATTTTTGGTGTTAAATAAATTACCAATTTCAATTAGTTTAAAAAATGTAATTACGCAAATAGGCTAAGTGATTTTACAGTAAAATCAAATATATCTCAAATAACTTCACAGTAGAATCAAATTTAAAATTATTTATAGTTAATATTTTACCTTATTATCAAATTATATATTGTGTGGAATACAATTTTAGAATTATCTATAAAATTCTATACTCGAATCAATGATTTTCTTTCAAACTGTATATATCTAGAATAATAAACTGCGCTTCGCGGCGGCACTATAGTAATATTTTTAAAAAATTATTAAATATTGATTATTATTATTATTATTATTATTATTATTAATAAATATGATAGTACAACATCTTTTTGGCTATATGATATAAAGTAATAAAGGTTAATAACTTCAATGTAAATACCATATAATATGTTTTACAATTAAATAGTCTGAATTATAAAACAAACCTCTAAAATTAACCATTCATAATATCCTTAATTCTACCCGGACAAAAAGGTGCATTCGAATCACAAAATCAATCAAGCATTCCAAAATCATAAAATCAATCAAACAATAACACATGCAGTTAAAGAAGAACCAAGAATCAAGCCAAGAAGTAATTCCAAGTGATGTGTTGGAACTATGTCCGACGTAATTCTGAAAAAGAAGGGTGAGTTCCTTTATATAGGTTTTGGGAGACTTGGTGGGCAAGTCTCTGTGCCTGATTGGACTTCAAATATCTAAAAGATAGAGTTATATGACTTGGCGTCTACTAATCTAAGAGATAGAATCAGATTCTAACTTATCTTATCCGCTATAATTTTATAAAATATAGGGATTTGCTTCCTTGTAAAATTTTATGATTTGGGTTTGGCGTTTACTATTTTGAGAGATAGAATCCGATTCGGACTTATTTTATGAACTATGATTTAGGTAATTTTAGTATATCTAAGAGATAGAGTATGATTCTAATTTATCTTATCCGCTATAATTTGATAAAAGATATGGATTTACTTCCTTGTAGAATTTTATGACTTGGCGTCTACTAATTTAAAAGCTAGAATCCGATAATGACTTATCTTATCCGTTATAATTTTAGAAAAGATAAGGATTTGCTTTCTTGTAGAATTATATGACTTGGCATCTACTAATCTAAGAGACAGAATACGATTCTAACTTATCTTATCAGCTGTAATTTAGGTAATTGTAGTTTTTAATATTTTTTAATTCAAAAAATTGAGAAAATTCAAAAAATACAACGAAACGATATGAGAGGCGCCACATAATACAATAGCTTTTTAATATATCTTTCTATTATATTTAATATAAAATTACTTAAATTTAAATATCAATTTATAATATCTTTTATAATTAAATAGCCTCAATAATGAAACAAACCTCTAAAACTTACGGATCCATAGCATCCTCCGTTCTTCCCGGATAAAATACTGCGTTCTAAAATCATAAAATTAATCAACTCTAAAACTAACTTATCCATAACATCCTCTGTTCTACCCGGACAAAAGGCTGTTTTCTAGAATCAAAAAATTAATTAAGTTATAATATCATAAAACAATCAAACGATAACATATACTTAAAGATTTAACAAAATAAATAGTGACCAAATTATTATAATATGTAAAATAAAGTGTGAAATACAAGCGTTAATGAAAGTAACATACATAAATTACTTAAATTTAAATATCAAATAATATGCTAGGTCCAATCTTGCTCAACATAATACTTTTATAATTAAATAGCCTCAATAATAAAACGAACCTCTAAAACTAATCGACAACATCCTCCGTTCTTCCGGGGCAAAAGACTGCATTCGAAAGTCATAAAATCAATCAAGTATTCTAAAATCATAAAATCAATCAAATAATAACATGCATTTAAAGGCTTAACAAAACAAATAGTGACAAAACTATCATAATATGTAAATTAAAGTTTGAAATACAAGCGCTTGAATAATCTAGCTAACAATTTGCTCTTTTTTTAATTTATGCTAATGTATATATAAGATTATTTATTTCTTTTTTAAACTATATTTTAGAACTTGAAATTTAGGAGAGTATTAAGATAAGAACTTTGACTTGAAAGAAAGTTTTAGCGAATAATAATCTGATTGAGAAATTTAGGAAAATTAACATGGTAATTTGAGTTAAAAAGAAAGTTTAAGAGAAAATAGTAATTAACTTTTGACTTGAAAATAAAGTTTGGAAAAATAATAATATGGTAGAGAAATGCGAATAATAATCTGATTGAGAAATTTTTGGAAATTATAATATGGTAATTTGAGTTAAGGAGAAAGTTTAAGAGAAAATAGGTAATTCACTTTTGACTTGAAAATAAAGTTTGGAAAAATAATAATATGGTAGAAAAATTTTAGAAGAATAATAAAACGATAATTTAATAAGATGGAATTTAGTAACTTGAGTTAAGAGTGAAGTTTAATGATATAGTAAAGAAATTTTCTAAGAAGGTAATTTAAGTTAAGGGGAAAGTTTAGGAGAATATAATGTAATTAGATTTTCTCTATTTATTAATTCAAAAAATTGAGAAAATTAGAAAAATAGAATGAGGCGATTTAAGAGACGTCACATAAACGCCTCCGTCTTTTCCTTTATATAAGTACTAGTCGACTATGCCGCGCTTCGCGGCGGCCTTACAAAATATTTTTTTAAATCTTAAATTTTAAGTTTTTTTGGAAACATTTGAGAACAAACATCTATAACATTATATAAATTAGTGAACACAGTATGTTTTGTATGAATTAAATATGCATAAACAATGAATAAATTATTTACATATATTTTTTCTATATATATATATATATATATACTGATTTATTTAACTTTTTCTTGGTTTGACGCGTTATAATAAACAAATATTTATGGATAAAATATTAATTATACAGAATAACAAAAGTTTAAGTACAAAATTAAATAATTTTTCTTAATCTTATCTTTTATACAAAGATATATTAAAAATGTCAAAATAATATGATCCGGCGGATACCAGAACTGTTCCAACTGAATTTTTTTAAACCCGAAATTTTGTTGTGCTTCGCGGTGACCTCGTAATATTTTTAACAAGTTTCAAATTTATATAAAATTTGAGAAAAAACATCAATGATATCATATAAATTAGTGAACAAACTATTACTGATTTAATGACATTGAGAAAAAAAAGATTTTAAGATATTTCTTAAAATATCTTTTATATATATATATATATTTTTTTTATTTCACGTTTTCTTGTGTCGATACTTATTGTAATAATTACACATAAATAAAAAATACTAAATATATGCAAAAAATTAAATACTCGCCGCACATTTAAACTTTAGAAATTTATATTATTAAAAGAAATGCTAAATTCTTGAATATCCTGAGACATGATAATGGACAAAAAAATAAAGTTGTCCATGTAGATAATATATAAAGGTCCATCTTGAATTTTTTTTAAAAATATATATGGATTAAAATAAAATTTGAACGGAAAACATGCTTTTCTCTGGTGAGCAGTTCAGTCATTGAACATGTTTTGATCTCTCGTTATTATCTGATGCAATATTGAAATCATATTAAACAAATTTTGTTGTTTCGTTTGAACCCTTTCTTTATAAATTACAATATATTTTGTAGTTACAATATGTGAAAAGATAAATCAAATTCTTTTCCTTTAAATGAATTCGAATCTTTTATGATACCTTTTATACTTTAATATATAATTATAAAATTATAACAAAAATTATAAAAATAGACTGAGACAATCCTAAAGTTGCATTTTGTTTATAAATTCAAACTCATCTTCTTTATAGGTTATTTTCTTTTTTTTAATAAATTCGAAAACCCCTCTTTTATAAATTAAAATACATTTTCTGCTTATAATATGTTAAAAGATGATTTAAACCCCTCTCCTTTATAAATTAGGATACTTTCTTTCTTTATAAATTTGAACTCCTCTTCTTTATAAATTAGAATACGTATTTACTTGTAATATTGTTAATAAACAACCAAAATAAGTTAAATTAATAGAAAATTCGAAAGAAAAACATGTTATTCCAGGCCATCTCATCGCCATGTCTTTTACTGTATTTTCCTAGCCATGTCCCTTGTAGTCTTATATCGTTGCAATAATCAATCGATTATAGTAATTGACATGATACGGTAAAAACAATTTGTTGAGAAAAGTAGGATTTCTAAAGCAGGCTTTAACTTTACATTTGACATCTCATGTATTCAGAGTTTTATTCACAGTTGTCATTGTCAGTAACAAATTTTTGTATTGTTCGCATGAGATTTTTACATATCATACCAGATGTTACGAAATTCTTTAATATACGCTACAACCCAAATTTTTTATAAATTATGATATCTTTTTTGTTTATAAATCGAACCCATTTTCTTTATAAATTAGGATATCTATTCTACTTACTTCTTTTTTATAAATTAAAATAACTATTCAACTTAATTATATAATATGTTAATAAATAATTTGAATCCCTTTTGTTTATAAGTTGGAATATCTATTCAACTTACAATATGTTAAAAGATAATTCGAACCCCACTCCTTTTAAAAATACCTAAAAAGAATATTTGATTTTTAATATTTAAATTGGAGGAGCTCTTAAAAAAGATAAATATGATTAGAGCGATTTTAGAATTTCTTCTTAACTTCGAATATGTTAAAGGAAATTTAAAATTTAAAAATTTTATTGTTAAAATTATTTTTGATATTATATTTCTATAAAAATTTGAATTTTTATTTTAATTATATGTCTTCAATATTAATTTGAATCTGAGTTTCTTATAAATTTTGTTGAACTTTGAGTATGTTAAATGAAATTTAACGTAATTTTTTTTTTATAAATTCTTCTAATATGAATTCAGATTCGGGTTTCTCATAAAATTTAAATATATCTTTTTATGAATTTTTAGTATTTATATCAGTGGAGATCTAGAAAAAAAAGATAAATATAATTTAAGCGATTTAAGAACGTTCTAGAAAATTTTATTTATATTTTTTTTCTAATAAATTTGAAAAATCTATTACTTTAAATATGTTATTTTTTAATTATATGTTTTTCTTATAATGCAAATTTACCTTATAAATTCGAATGTCTTTTCTATTCCGAATATGTTAAAAAAGTTCTAATTATTATTTTCTTTTCTTTTTTGAATAGTTTAAAAAAATAAAGAAATTTTAACCGAATGTCTCGGCTACAAATTCCAATATTCATTCTATACAAATTTTGAAGTCTTTTCTATTTTGAATATGTGATTTGATTTGAAAAGAAATCATAAATGAAAACTAAGATGGCATTTGACTTGTGAATAAAGTTTTTAATTTTTTCTGTTTTTAATACTTAAAATTTTAAAAAAATTCAAATTAGAGCTCTATATATAATATAAATTATAAAGTTATTGGCCTTTACATTCGTGTCACTAACCATAACAATTTTATGGTCATTGAATTCATGGCACTAACCATAATAATTTTATGCAAACAAAAGTCTCCTTATTATTTATTCAATTCATTGTGATTTGTGATATGATTATCACAGATGCAAAGACAAATTATACTTTCCGCATATTATTTTAGCCAAAAAATAATAAAACATGTCTCTTTTACTTGGAAATTTTTGCCTAAAACCATCAACTAAGAGTATGAAGCTTAGTTTTCCATCGAGTAGCTATGATAGTTTACCTTTTGTAGATTTTTGTATGATACCTGGACGACTATATAACGTGTATGGGGAGTCACTCATCTGCACTGCATGCAAACGTGCGTTGGTCGATAAAACAAAAATTCTATTAGCTTGAATAGTCTTGTTAGATCTCTCATTCTACAACCGGTAACTTTTCCCGACAAACAAAAAATAATAACAATTAAATTTCATATCAATTATCTTAAACACATATACAAAACCTATTACCTAAAAATTTGTGCATCACGTATATACATAATCGTGATATTTGTCTCATCGACTTGCCATCCCAACAATGTTGTAGTGCTTAGGTTTAAAAGAACACGTGTATAGGAAAAAAAAACTGAATTTAAATATACATTGTAAAGATGATTAACAGATTGTTTAAATCTACTATAATAAGGAAACGAGAAGAGTGTTACCCTGTAATTAAGTTCTTTTGATAGTCGACTACTATTAATAACAATCACTATTTTCAACTCCTGCATAATGGAAAAACTTAAATCGAAGACAATAATTTAAGCACGTAACTAAAGCCAAACACAAATGCACAACTCAATCGTAAACTCACCGTTCATCATAATGCAGATAGACAACATGGTTGTGTGGTAGCCTTTAGCTTGACAGCCTTCTATCTACAGACATAAACAAAATCTTTAAACAAAACATAATAACAATATTTAAATTTATCCTTTTCCAACTGGTCCTCCAAATTAACTATTTTAGATGAAACATAAACAAACAAAACATGTATTAGCAAATTAAAAAAAAAGAAAAGAAACATGCTCATCAACTTTATAACAAAAATTTCTAACATAACATGAAATTAAAAAAGAACAAAGATGGAGAAGCATTGCTCTTGTGTGTGAAGATCCCTTTATATAAGAATTCGTTTTCGTTTTATATAGGATTTTGGACTTCAAATATGGTTAGGGATATTCAGAAAAGGAATTCTGTTTCCAATTTGTCAAAATAAAATTTTAATAATATATGTTTGTTATAAATTTGGATTTGCTTGTCTATAAATTTGATTATTTTCATACCTAAAAATTAGGATCTAAAAAAGATTTTTTTTTAATATTTAAATTAGAGGAGCTCTAGAAAAAAGATAAATATTTTTTAAGTTAATTTTTAATATTTAAAACAACATTTATATTTGTAATTATTGACTTCCCTGAAAATTCAAATGTAAATAAGAAAATTTTAATTTTTATGAATTAATATATAGGAGCATATTAGAAATAGGATTGTTTTTTAAATTTATTGACTTTTCCATAAATTTGAATGTAAAGAGGAAATTTTAAATTAATTTTTTATAATTGAAATAGGATTGAGTTTTATAATTATTGACTTTTTCATAAATTCGAATGTAAATAAGGAAAATATAAATTAATTTTTTATATTTTAAATATAGTTGAGTTTTATAATTATTGACTTCCCTATAAATTCGAATATAAATAAGGCAATATTTATTTTTATGAATTAATATACAGGAACTCTATAAAAAAAGATAAATATGATTGAAGCGATTCTAGAGCTCCTGTGAGTTTTCTTTTATATATAACTAGTCGACATAGCCGCGCTGCGTAGCGGCCCTAACTATATATTCTTTAAAAATTACAAATCAGGATTATTTAAGAAAAATATACCATGATTAAATAAATTATTTATATAATTATTGAT
>PHNY01296765.1:1088-15611 GCA_003724115.2 Anethum foeniculum
GATTAAATATTTATTAAAGAATATCCTTGATTAAGATAATCGTGATTTAAACCCTTATATGGATATTTGAAAATAATACTCATCAATTAATTTCCATAAACTTTTTCTTATTAAACACCTTTGGATATAACTATCCAAATTAATAGTCACTTGACATTTCAAGTTAATTGTTCGAAAACAAAATCTTTAAGTGAATATTTTAAAATAACTATTCGTTTCGAAATAATACTCTTAAATGAATTCTGTTCGAGTATTCATTATCGAAAACCCTATACTTAAGTTTACCTTGTAAAAATCTAGCTTATAGCTATCATATGTATTACTAGCTCATAAGCTTTAACATTTTAAAACATGCTTCGTATATTTGAAGAAATAAGATTTTCAAATCATGCATGCATTTTATCATATTGTATAATCATACAATCTTTTAATCACAACAACAGTAAAAGGGTTTTCAACTTGCCTGTAGTCCTGAGGGGGTAGCGGGTCTCGGGTCGCTCTGATGATCTATAAACAATAGCATTACTCGGGATTAGTTACCGACCCTTGACGAAAACTCAATCTTTAACTCTTACATAAGCTTAAAGTTAGTTTTCAATTCCTTTACTTAACATTTCCGCTCGCGCACCCTCGGCTTCTTCATTTTTATATAATTGGAAAATTATCTTTTTAACACGAAACCTTCGCTAAGGCCTTACCAACTGCCTTATACACTTTTCTAAAAAGTTTCATCGTCGCTAAATGGCGTCGCCGATGTGTACAATAGCGACCAGTTTTTCTGCTACTGGTTTCAGCGACCGGTGTCGGTCGCAGATAGCTTTTAGCTACTATTTTCGGTCACTGATATGCGGTCGCTGATAGATGTTTTTCTTGTGGTGAATTGGGTATGCGCTAACAAATCCAACCAAGGTTTCCTATAAGGCTTTAATGCAGGTTTGGAGTACCGCACAGACAGATGAGGGAACTAGTACTTTCTCCTTTGAGTACAAGGGCAAAAGATTTGATGTTGACACTGATGTGATAATTGCTGCATTGAGGCTTCGAGCACTTGATGGTGCTCCTCATACTTTTGAGAATAAGAGCTTATTTCAACTACTGAGGACATTGGGCTACAATGGTGGACCTACCAAGATTGGTAGTCTTTTCAGGACAAAGTTGCAGAGAGAATGGAATTTCTTCATTGACTGTATCAGCAGATATGCTTCATAAACAAAATCAAAAATTTTGATGCTATTCCATCAGTTTCTCTTAAAATTGGGTATTCTCTGATTTACTCTAGCAATTTTGATTACGGTAATACTATTCTTCAGTATTTGATTGCTAGAAAAATTGATGCCTCAGGAGTAATAGGGTACACTAGATTTTTCCAATTGATTTTTACCTATCTATGCCCTTATGCTATATTGAAAATGATGAGCTCCTTCTTGTTTTTAAAATTGCTGAAAAAGCTATTTAAGATCACATTAGTAGAGATAACAAGAATGGTTTTTCAGGACCAGCTTTTATACCCAATGAGGTCAGGAAATTTCTGTTAAGGAATAGACCTACTCTACCACATGTGCCAGCAAATCCTGATGCTGGCACCTCTATTTCAGTTCTTGATGCTATGAGACAGAACACTACCCATCATGTTCCTACCCCAAGCATTCCTTCTACCAAACAGAAATCATAACCCACTACAAAATCAACTACCTCTTGTGCTTCTCAAAAAGCATCAGTTGTAACAAGGAAACAGCTAGGAAAGAAACATGTATCCACTTTACAGAGTGTTCAAAGGGCTGCACCTAGTGTGAGTGAGAAGACACAAGGAGGTGGGATTACTAGAAAAAGAAAAAGACTGAGGCTGAATGATGAATCCAGCTCAGATGATGATACTGTGACCTTAGATTCTAAGTTCAAGATAAAGAAGCCAACTACTGATGCTAGTGCTTCTACTAAGGCAAATTCAGTAATCAGTATCACTGATGCTGCTGCAGCTGGTTCTTCACCAACAACAAGGGTAGCTATTTCAATCGAGCAATTTTTTAGGGCAGTTGAGCAGGTTGGGATTGGTAAATTGAAAAGAAATGGTGGCTCAGATCTTAGCTGATGCTGTGCCAAACACTGACACAACTACTAAAGATCCTCAATTGGTTGTAAGTTTGTTCAAACATCCTAGAGCTGTCTTTGTTAATCCATGGAACCCACTTTAGGTATTGTTCTCTCCACATCTCAAGTTTTATATGTTTATATGATTATAAATAGTCTCATGTCCGAGGTTACCCCTATTTATATGACAAGCATGATACTCCTCTTTGCCATCTCTTATTTCTTTGCTTATTGTGTGTCAATGCTTTCCTGTAAGGCTGTGTGAAAATATTTAGAGAAAAGACATATGTTATGAGTGGCAGTCTCCTATACTGGAAAACGGAGAGGTAGTTTTGAGAAAAGATTTTTATAAGTTTTCCTTTACTTATAATTTTCTTAGTGAGAAAAATATTACTCTCAACAGTAATATATGTGTGAGAAGTGATGACATCACTTGAAAAGAACATAGAGATTGAGGTGTTCACTTTACTTTTTGTTTCAGGATCACATCAGGATCAGGAACCTCAACCTAAAGATCATGTTAAGGGAAAAGCTGTAATGAAAGATTCTCCAGCTGCTCCTGATAACAAATATGGTTCTGATTCTGATGATGACAGTGATGATAATGATCCTGAACAAGCTCATATGAAGGCTACTGTTAAAGCTTCTCTTAAGTCCAACATTGGTTCTTCTCCTATATTCAATGAAGTGTTTTCTTAGTATGATAAGGCGGAGCTCTATCATAGGAAACGTTAATGGGATTATCAATGGAGGCAGGCTAAAGCATCAATCTCATGCTGTCAGTTTTCAGCATGTTCATAGAGCTTATGGTGGAATTAAAAATCCTGAATTGCAGAACCATTTTAAGGCTTCTAGTATTTCTGTTAAAGGTCTACATTCTGAATGTTCTGGAATGAAACAGTCTCATGAGACTGTCAAGGACAAGATAGGTGAATTCATGACTCATGCACCTACTTCTCAAGATATGAGGCATATCAAAAATGCCATTCTAGCGGTGGAGAAAATGCATACCACACTGGACTATAAGTTTTCTACTCTGGAAGACAAGGTGTCTAAACTGGATGATAAATTGGATGCTATTCTTTCTCTTCTTTCAAATCCTGATGCCAAAAAGGGGGAGAAGGTAGATGCTACAAAATGTACACCCGAATCTATTCAGGTTAAAGATGGAAATCCTGATGGTGATGGTGATAACAATCCAGTTCCTGATACTAAAGTTGTATCTGATGCTCAGCTTAAACAGTCAAATTCTAAAGTTACTTCTGCTAGACAAGGGAGATCTACTGGTGGTGCTGTAAGGAAGAAAAGATCAACAACTGACATTGCTGAAGTTGATAAGGCAGATACTGATAGAATTGTTGATTCTGATACAAATACGGATGTAAATATAAAACCCGATACAGAAAAACTGAAGACTATTTCTGATACTGATGAAGATGTATTCAAGTCAATTAATCAGTTGATTCTAATTACTGTGTTTGATTATCATAATTTAGAAGTAGATGAAGAAGAAAAAGCTGTCAGAAGAAATGCTGATTTAGCAAGTGATGTGTATTTGCAGAGTGTTCTAAAGTTTGAGAAACAGATATGGTATGATAAAAGAAGACAAGTTCATGTGTTACCTACAAGTTATGCTCCCATCAGAGAAAAAGATAAGAAGTGGAAGCATGTTAACACTTTTAAATATCCTAAAGGGTTCAAACATATTAACTTTGTNTTAGAGGTACAAGGAGCTATGTTTCTGAAAGTATGGGCAGTGAAGAGGAAAATATTGAGGAATCTATAAAAGTGCCTACCTGGTTAGAATGTTATTAGAACATGAAGCTGGTAAAATCTTATACCAGAGGAGGTGTTGGTCACTCTGAAATGAAAATGCTGAAACCTTAATTTCTTGATGCAAATTCTTTGACAGATAAGGATGATGAAAATGTCTCTTCTTCACACCTTGAAAAGCTTGAATCTGTGAATATTGTTCTTAACAATTTTCATGGTGCTAAAGCTAAGGAAAAAATTCTATATTTCATGAAGGGTGATGTGGTGAAGAAGTTGACATTACAGCAACTATTGATGGAATCAGTGACTGAGCTAAAGTATGTTCATTATCTTCTCAGAGTTCAAAATGAAGTCACCAGGAATTGGTCTTCTATGATAAATGACGCTATCAGGAGAAGAACTCTGAACAGGAATGATAAATACAATGGTGATTACATTCCTATGTACAGGAACTACTTTGGACAGTAGGTAGAAATGAAAAAGGGAGCTGCTGTCATAAAGACATTTCTTAACAGTCCTTAATTGTCCTTTAGTCCTGATCATGAAGATGTTGGATATAGTTTTATGTTGTTTGGTGATCTTGATATAAGTATTAGTCCTATTTCTAAATTGAGATCAGCCACATATTAGCTTGGGGATGATATTGAAGAGAAGAGGCAGTTAAAAGAAAATCTTATCAAAGTCCTACAAGAAAAGGAAGAAGGAAGACTAAAGAAGTTCCTTGAAGCAAATATCTTTTATCTTAAGATTCAGGATTAAATTCTGAAGTCTATTTTGTTCCTTGTACATTTTGTAAATTGTTTTGGCATCATTGAGAATGGAATTTTTGCTTTATTTCATAAAGCATAAATTGGGGGAGATTGTTAGATGTTGATTCTCAATGATCAGGAGATGCTTGGGAGTCGATTGCTGATCGGTGTCATTAGTATTTGATAGGTCATCAGAGTTTGGCTTGTCATCAGTATTTGATAGGTCATCAGAGTTTGGCTTATCATCAATATTTGAGGGACATCAGTATTTCGAAGCGGTCGGTAGTTGAAGATCGATTTTGTTCCTTAAATTGAGGGACATATTACTATTAGCACCTGAGTTATAAGAGTTTGTGTATTCAGTTCAAGATATGTATTGTTTTCAGTTAAAAATTTATAGGGAATATCTTAGAATTGATATTGTAGCCGTGTGTTATATAAACATAGTATATGTCATCACATTTCAGAAATTAACTCGAGTATTGTACAACCTAGCAGCTCTCAAGAAAATCAGTATTTCTTGAGAGAGTTTGTAACAGTTTTTTTCAGATATATAAAGAACTATTATATTTTCATACTTGTTCGAAACATTTATATAATTGAATCCAACCCCCTTGAACAATTGTATCTCACTGGGCAACAAAAAGACTTGGGGTATTTTCTCGTTCTAACGAAACTTGTTTCATTGAATTTGGACAAACGGTCTAATTGTTAACGAATTATTAAGAATAGTTCGACTAATAAATAATTTTCAAAATAACGGCTTTGTAAAACGGACTTTTCCCGAGGTCACAACCCCTCAAGAACAATCACAAAAATATGATCCAACCCAACTATAATAAAATTGATAAGTTTAAGACGCACAATAAATTATATCTACACACATAAATTCGCCGGAAATAAAGAACACGACCACCTGAGCCAAAAATCCGGGCCAACAGTGAATATTCTGGTGAAACAAAACAACTTCTATAAATTCTGAAATATATATATATATATATATATATATATATATATATATAAACTAACATGCTGTAATATAATAAGTACAAAAGCAGAATCTCAAAATTCTTACCCCAAAATAAATTCTGGTCACCCTAAGAGGTTTTCTGATGTCCGAAAACTATTCCCAGAAAAATCTGAAATTAATACACATAGACATGCACACGCTAAAACGTCTTATGGAGTACTCAACATAATCAAACTCCCTTTCTACACCCCGAAAATAAATTAAAAGGAAACTCTTCCCCAAAAATTTTCTTCTCAAAAGCTTGCAATATATATATGTCTATGCGTAGATATTGAAGAGCTGGTCATTTATATATGTAGATGGTCAAATTTGAATGAACGGTTTGCGAGATATGAATTTTTAAAGTTTTGTAAGTACATATATATGTAGAGAGAGAGAGATTAGAATTGGGAGAATGACTGCCAAAAGGGGGGGTGGATTTCAGCGGGTTAATATGTAAGTGGGCTTGGCCCATTTACATTTTCTTTTTAAATTTTTATTTACTTATCTATTTTCAAGAACTTATATAAAATGTTTTGTAAAATATATAACAGGCTAGTAAATATTTGGAAAAACTAAATATGATCAGCTGACATTATAGAGAATAAAATTAATCATCTCGCCGTATTTTTAAAATAATTTTTGACGGTATAGATTATTTTATACGGATTTTACAAATATAAAATCGATAAATGCAACAATGAATCTAAAATAATTTTAAAATGCATAGCCACTGAAATAATTTGCACTCCTATTTTTAAAAAGCCCATAAAAGCAAATAAAAAATAAAAAAAACAAATATTGTGATTTTATCGAATACAAGTGATTTTATAAAAATGTTTAAATACATTAAAAAAATCTATTTTTAATATAATAATTCATTTAAAAATTATTTTAAACAAAACCGACAATACACATAAACACGTACTAGCCACAAAATTCTGTAATCACCATATCCACATAATTTCATATCCAGGAATCATGTAACCCAAAATTTTCAAATAAGCATATATTTTATTATATAATAAACTCGTAACACGTAACAATTAAGGCCAAACATAACCCAAACTGAAAAAAATTCAGATAATATCTCACTTAATATATCACAAAAGTAATCATAAAATTTTCGGATATTACATGTTCACCCAAGGAGTGTGGGAGACTGTAAAACTGACGACTCGAAGGTAGCTGTTGTAGTAAAGATGAATAAGATTGCAATGACTGCAAATTACCAGGCATCCCACAAGATATGCTACTGTCTATTGTTAAGAAGAAATCTGCTAAGCAAGCTTGGGAAGAAATCAAATCGATGTGCATGGGAGAAGATCGAGTGAAAGCCGCAAAAGTTAAAAGCTGAGTTTGAATCACTAAACATGAAGGAGACGGAGCGACTTGATGATTTCAGATTGAAACTCAACGGTACCATAACAAATATACGAGCCTTGGGATAAAAGATGGAAGAAGTTTATGTTAGGAAGAAATTACTACGCGCAGTCCAAATAAAGTTTCTGCAGATTGAGCTATATGTGGACTTAGAGAAGATACCAGTAGAGGAGGCGATAGGGCATTTGAAAGCTCATGAAGAGAGAAGTCATGGGCATGTTGAAAACAATGGGAATCAACTACTACTAACTCACGAAGAGTAGAATGCAAGATCAGAATTCGGAGGATTACATGACAAGTGACAGGAGAACAGGTCACATCAAAGGTACAACGAACCAAGAGGCAGAAGGCTATTATGGTTTCAAACCTTGGACGTGAAAAGAGAAGGATAAAGTGTTATAATTGTGATACTTATGGATACTATGCTGCGGAATGTCATAAACCATGACGAGAAAACAATACAACGTTGATTCTATAAAAGTGAGAAAACAAAACAACATTGACTGTATCAAAACCAAAATAAATTTATAGGATAAGATCTATCGTACTTTTAAGTATAAGATACTGATTATTGTATTTGAGGAGTTGCGTCTCCGATTTTTATGATTTTGATATATAAGTTTGACTGTTACTTTGACTTTCGTGTAACTTTTGATTTAGTGAATAAAGAATGTGTTTTATTTTAGTTTGAACTAAGAATTAATAGTCCGAAAAGTCAGCTTGTTAAAGTTGGTATCAGAGATCTGCACGGCCAGAAGTGCAGATGCACTGCCTAGGTTCTATAAATGTGTTTGTCGGCTCAACTAGGACATTAACCCTATAAGAGGGGGTGTCAGAAGATCCTATATCGATAATAATAAGAGTATTTAGGGCATTTATATATACAAGTCGATAACTAATGTATTCCAAATTGCTAGTTCTTTTTTACTAGCCTATGATGGATTGGTGGGTCTGGTATGCATTCTGTTGGGATGTTATATATGGTATTAGAGCCGACTCTCGAAAGCTTGATAAGTCAAGTTTCCTGAGGTGGGGACACGATGGCTGGTGGTATTATTCCACAATGGACACAGGTTCAAATGTGGAGACACGAAACTAGCCGGTATTATCCTACAATGGCTAGATAGGTACGATTATGGACCTATGGACTATCCCTTTAGGCCTGACAAAGAAGTCAGGAGTTTAAGTGAGGGAATTTGTAACACCCCAGTCCCACATCGAGTAGATTTGGGACTTCGCTTTAGTTTATAAGGTAAAGTACTACTACTATGTGCACTATCAAATCATGATCTTTTGGGGGCCTGTGCTAGCCTTGTGGACTACCCAAGTTGGCTACATTTGGTCCAGTATACTTTGGCTTATTTTAAGACTCAGAATAGGGACTTGACCTTATCTTCAAAAATGGCTCGATATTTGACCTGGGTTTTCACATTATATATAAAATTTAAGCTCATTTATCTTTAATTTGTCTTTATTTGATCTTTGTTAAATAGTAATATTAGGTGTTTACTTGAGTGGAATCTAAGCTCCACTCTGGTTCTTGATTGAATAGATTAAAATAGAGAAATGATGTTTAGAGAAGGAGCCATGAACAAGAAATGCGGTCTTCAAGATATAAGACACTTGAAAAGCTTACATTGAGTGCAAGACATTTATAAAAGGCCTTTACATTATTGGATGAGTGACGCCCATGGATTGGCCAGTTCCTATTGGGAAGGCTGCGAGGTTTTTAAGTTGAATCTTAAGATATTGAAATCTAACAAAATTTAGGGTTTTCAAACTTTCTCAAATTGTATTTTCTCACTGTTCTAAATTTTTAAAATATTTAAAATAGCTTATTCATATATGAAAATTATCATTAGGATATTTGAGGAAAATATGATTGGGGAGAGGGTAAGAAAGAAACTTTGACATAGGAAAATAGAGTAACGTTTGAACTCAACTACACGAGATTTTCAGGTTTTATATTTTTTCATTCTAGACTCCGGTACACATATAAATATTTCAATAAAGTTTTATTTTTCTCATAAATATATATTTGTTTTATTTGTTTAATATGAGTAACTAATTCCCTGATCGAAGAATCAAGAACATTTGTTTAACATGATTGTATGATTATACTCTAGTTATTAATACTTTCCCTAATCTATCATTTAAAACTATAGATAATAAAGGGGTCGAGAATCTTTAGTTGTATTTGTATGACTCGTAATGAATATCTACATTGTTTATAATTATAGTACATGACGGTAGACACTGAATATTGAATAGGGAGAATAGAATAAGGATTTTGAACAAAATTATTGACCTATAAGAGTTTGTAATTGTATTCATGCAAATGACTTCAAGGTATAGTAAAAAATATTTTATTTCACCATAAGATAAAATTGTTACCCACTAAATATACTATAGAACGGGGTTGAATAGAGTATGTTATGTCTTTTTCAAATTTGTAAGTATGTAATGAACACAAATTTCGAAATAAGACCATTTTTATTGATGATATAAAAACTAATAAATAAAAAACTCACTATTTTCTGAAGAATGTACAATATTCTCAAGAGGTAATAGGTTACACAAATAATAAAATAATAATGTAAATATAATGTAAATCTAATCATTATTTATATATTACACACTTACACAATCAACTTAAAGATATTAATTACAATGATTATGAGTTATCTTCTAATGAATTGCCTCATGCAACCAACATATTTCTGCATATCTTATTTCAGATTTAATCCTTTGATAATTTTCAGCATAGATCATCAAACACTCATGATATAAACTCTGATCAAGTAAACAGTGATGAGTAAATACTAATGACCAGAATCTAATGATAGATTATAACCATAAACTCTAATTGTGTATTGTAACAACATCAATACATATCCTAACTAAAATAATAATAATATAAAATCCAAACAAATTTCTTTGCATAGTAAGAAACTATAAATCACATTCAATATATATCCATGAAAACAAGTGAAGAAACCTAGTTGTTCAATTACCTTCACTCATCATTAAATCACTGTTTAAATTGTTTTGTAGTTTACTTTTGGCGTGATAGTAAAATGCACAACTATTTCTTAAAAACTTCTAAATACAAAGAGATGATGCATTTAACTTCATACTGAATATAAATATAGTCCATCGATGTGACCTAACTTCAATAAATTATTCAATTATAATCTTTCATGTAAAACCTACATGGTGGGTTTGTCTGAGTCACTACAGCAAAAACACTTAAAACTGACCCCAATAAATGGTCAATTTTATATAGAATCAGTCGGTTTAAGGTATAAAACCGACCATTAGCGATGGACGGTTTTAGCCTGGTCGGTTATGACTTTTGGTCGGGTTTAACCCTCATTACCGACCATATATGTGGCCGGTAATATGTCTTCACTAATTTGCAAAATGTGGGCCATTGTTGGACATGTGTCGACAAGTGTCCGCCAAGTTAGCAGAATAATGTATAACCAACCGTTTAGAGTTGGTCGGTTTTGTGGTTTGAAAAGATTATTTACTCAGCATAAAACAGACCGAAGTCGAACCTCATACCGTGGTTGGTTTTATGATGAAGACGGTATGTCATTTCAGTCAGTTTTCTAGTAAATCTTATGGTAAATAAAGGTCGGTTATATCTCTTTTCGGTCAGTTTTTCTGGTTTTTAATTATTAATTTTTTTGTAGAAATTGCAATACGCTGTACCATTTTTCCTGTACCAAAATATTCCCCCTAACTAAACCAAATCAACATACAATTTACAAACATTCACAATTCTAACTAACAATCACAATACTAAAGATTAAATCCAAACTCACCAATTAATCAAGACGCAATAGTTAAATCAACTTCATTGATTAAACCAATCCAAATATTACATCCGACCTAAGTGGATATATCAACAAAATGATTACTTAAAAGTTCAGGTCAACTATACTTAAACTTAAAGTTCACACCAACCATACCAACAAAATAACTACTTAAAACGGATTCATCAAACTAATCTCATAACTAAGCAAGAGTCAAACTAATTATTCAGTGATCTCTTCTTCATCATTTACGTGACCGTAACCTTCACCAACCTCCACGTCCGAGATTTCATCCTCGTCCATGCAATCCTTCTCTTCTACCACGACGGGCCGCTCCCTTTCCTATGATGCACACATTTAACCAATTACAAGTAAGAATATTTATTGATGAAAATAAATAAAAAATGAGAACTAATATAAATATGTATTTATATTTATTACCTCTTGAATATGTGTTTCAATTTTTTGGAGAATATCCTCAATCAAACTCCCAACAATGTGACCATTTCACCGCCAATGAAATTATTCCACTCAACCCTTCTACTTGGATCAGCGGATGGATTAGAGGTCTCGAGTGTAGTCCGTGCAAAATTTTTGATCTCTTCTTCGGATAACCCACGAGCAAATCGACTCGGATTGGCACAAATCTCACTAAGCACATTTCTTAGAATCAGTAGGTACACATTGTCGAGGATAATTGGTTGTTGTCTCGGAGTAGATGAACATAAGCTTGCTTCACTCCGATCTGACTATTTTTTAATTAAAATTTAGGGGTAATATTAGGGTTACACATTATTTTTTAAAATAATATTTTTTTAATGATCCAACCGTACAGATGCCGATATCACTACAAAGTAATTATTTGTGCAAAAAATCATTTCATTTTAACCACAATTGCAATGATTTTATAATAATAACTTATTTTACAACAAATAATTAATTATTACAAAAATATTAAAAAATATTTAAATATCATGAATATAATTTGAAATGTCATTTTTCGTACTAATCATTCTAATAAACTAAAAAAAATTGATAACTTTTTTTTAGAAAAACGTCCCTTTACAAAATTGAAAAGTAGATGTTATGTTCTTGGAGATTGAAATTTAGGGGTAAGATTAGGGTTTCATCAAAGAATTTTTTTAAATTTTTTTAAGAAGATCCATCCATACGGATGTCAACATTGTTAACAAATTATCCTGTATACAAGAAATCACAAATTTTTAAACTCATTTATGATGATTTTATAACAAATATATATTTTTAATAATTTAATATTTTTACATTCTTATGTATTTTGTAATTTAGATTATACACAAGAAACAATTTAGTGCAATGGTTGGGTAGTGTGTACATTGTGGTCATGGTCATGGGTTCAATTCCATGCGGAAAAAACCTTTTTTTCTTGTGTACGGTTGGATAGTACGAATCATCTATTTTAAATTTTAGATAATATTTTTCTTGGTTTTTATTTATTTATTTGTATTTATTCTTTAAAACACAATTGTAATTTACAAAATTGTTTGATTTTTATTTTTAAAAAATATTTTCCTATAATTGTATTGGTTTTTATTGTTTGTATTTACTCAAAAAAGTTCTCCTTTGAGTAAAATACAAATATATATAAATATATATATATATATATATATATATATATTAATAACCGACTGATTATTATTTTCAAATTTAAAATTGTAGGAGATAACAAAACTCAGAATCAGATTATATCTCTTCAATTAGTAGACGCCAAGTCATAAAATTCTACAAGGAAGTAAATCCGTATCTTAAGGAAGCAAATCCTGCCTCTCAGATCGTCCCGTTCTATATTTCAAATTTTCTCAATTTTTTGAATTAGAAAATATTAAAAACTACAATTACCTAAATTGTAGCTGATAAGATTTCTAATATATCTTACGACTATATTTAATATAAAATAATAAATTTAAATTACTTAAATTTAAATATCATATAATGCCTTTTATAATTAAATAGCCTCAATAATGAAACGAACCTCTAAACTAACTGATCTATAGCATCCTTCGTTTTTCCCGGCTAATAGGCTATGTTCTAAAATCGTAAAATCAATCAACTCTATAACTAACTGATCCATAACATCCTCCCGTTCTTCCCGGAAAAAAGGCTACGTTTTAAAATCATAAAATCAATCAAGAATTCTAAAATTATTGTAAAACTAATCAAATAATAACATACACTTAAAGACTTAACAAAACAAATAGTGACAAAACTATCATAATATGCAAAATAAAGTCTGAAGGCTTGAAAAAAAAAGTAAATTGTTAGCATGTTATGAGAGTTTTGTCACTATTTGTTTTGTTAAGTCTTTAAGTGAATGTTATTATTTGATCGATTTTATAAATTTAGAATGCTTGATTGATTATATGATTTTCGAATGCAGCCTTTTGCCTAGGAAGAACAAATGATGTTATGGATTGGTTAGTTTTAGAGGTTCTTTATTGAGACTATTTAATTATAAATGTATTGTTTGATATTCAAACTTAAGTAATATATCTTTGTTACTTTCATTAGCACTTGTGTTTCAAACTCTATTTTGCATATTATGATGGTTTTGTTAGCACTTGTCTTTCAAACTCTATTATGATGGTTTTGTCACTATTTGTTTTGTTAAGCCTTTAAGTGAATGTTATTGTTTGATTGGTTTTATGATTTTAGAATGCTTGATGGTTTTATGATTTTAGAACGGAAACCTTTTGTCTGGGAAGAACGGACGATACTATGGATCAGTTTGTCTTAGAGGTTTGTTTGTTATTTAATTGTAAAAGGAATTTGATATTTAAATACCAGAAGTGGTCGGTTTTAACTTCTGCCCCTTTTAGACGATCGGTTATGTGCAGTCGGTTTTAAACTGTTTTCTTATGGTGAGTACTCTTACATGTACCTATGCATAAACTTGGCGATACTTACGTCCTAGTCATTAGTGTGTCATCATTCTCGTTTTATGCGAGTACTGTTGTTGTGCTTACAATTGTACTTAATTAGGAAAATTTAAGAATAATGATGCAATTGTTATATAATTTAGTGTCCTAGTTACATACCTGAAACTATTCATTTTGTATAAGAGTAATGCGTACCCCAAATTGTTACCCAAAAATTGCTCCGGAATGACGTGGCAAAGACGATGCGACAGAATGGGATATTTTAATTGGGGAGGTTGGTGTGAATGCAGGGGTCCATGCATTTTGGGGTACATAGCATTTTCCTTTGTATAATAGTTCTGAGGACATTTATCATGTTAACACTAATTCACGCGGCACATGAAATATAGTAAACATTTTCATTGATAAATGACAAAACAATAAGACATAATAATATGTCCAAACTATAACATATTGTTTTTCTCGGACACCTGTTAACATATATAATATTATTATTATTGGATAGTTTCGTTATTATAATAGTTTCATTCTAAGATCGATTTCTTTCCGTTATTATTGTTTGATTGTTGGCTATATAAGCCATTTTCTGTTGTAATTGAGAACAAGTTGTATTATAATAAAACTCTTCTTTTATCTCTTCTCTCCATATTTTATCATGGTATCAAGAGCTATGGTTCGATCCGGGATAGGTTGATGGAAAGTCGGTCATGATGACTTCCACATGTTGGGTTGAAACATGTGTTATGATTATTATTTCTTCTTGTCTTCTTCTCCAAATCGGTTCT
>PHNY01296766.1:9789-24616 GCA_003724115.2 Anethum foeniculum
CTATGCATAATTTAGAAATAAATATACATATATTTATTATAAATATATATGTTATTATAAATATATTTATTTCATGTACTTCTTGTCATGTCGTGTACCCAAAGGGTAAACACAAAACCGACGCTACATCTCGGTCGTGTATTTCGTGTTCGTGTATTTTTCGTGTCGTGTACTCAAAATACAAACACAAACACTAAATTTTCGTGTCGTTTCCGTGTCGTGTGAAAAATTACCGGGTCTAAGTACATCAAATAAGTTAATACACTCGAGAGGAGTGATAAACAAAATTCTAAAAAAAGAATTCTCTGAATGCAAAGTTGTCGGGCTCTGATTTATGAATTATATCGTGTTCGTACATACGTTTAGAGTTAAGTTTTATGGAGATCAGTTTTTTATTAGAAAATTGAAAATTTGTAAATAAAATTTTGCATAAATCATTAAAAAACGTATTACTTTGTGAATAATGTCCTATAAAAATTATTATTTTATTAAAAATCTTAAACATTCTATATATTTTTCAAGTATAATATTGTAAAAAATATCACTTTACAAAAACATGTATAGTTTGCAAAACATATGTTAATCTTACGGAATATGTTCTGGTTGTCGAACGTAAATTATTTTCAACATTTTCAATGAAATAATAATATTTTTAAAATATATCACACATAATAATATATTTTGTATTGTTTTGATTGCAAAATATATATAGTCTTTAAGATCTCCACAAAATAATGGTCTTTCTATCTTAATGTTAATCCTAAATTTTTTAAAGAAGGGACAAGTCAACTTATATATCATATCTATTTTTAAAAATAATTAGGATAAATTTCTGGATAGGTGGCATTTTCGATACACTTACTTAAATTATTAGGCATGCGTGTCAATTTGATTTGCAATGATTTTGATGGAGATGGAAAGAACAAAATTCGATCATATATTATACATAAAATTAATTAATTTTTATTTTTAAAAAGTAATATTTATTTAATTTAAAACACACTTATCAAACCTCTCAAAAAAAGACACACTAATCAATAACAAGTGTCTGGACAGAAATAAGAATTAATTGATGAAGACAACTAGTGATTAGTCTCAGAGCATAATTAGAGGTAATTTAATTTAAAAAATTATATTGTATATAACTATCATCAAGCTGCTTATAATCTTTTTTAAATAAATATTATATATAACTAGCGTAATATTGAAATTTAAGAGTTTAAAATTTAAAACTTCACAAATTATTGGTTCATACAGGGTGCGAATGAAGATAGTAATTTATGAGAATAATTAGTATATTAGGAATTTGATAATAAGTTCAATCAACAACTTATACACACACATAATATTTAACCGATTCCAATAGCAACTCCTGTCAAAGCAATTTATACTGTTTATTACTTTTTTCTGAATATTTAATTTCATTAAAAAATTAAATTTTTAACTTTCTTGGCTGATTAATTTTCATTTTTGACCATCTCTATTGATTAATCAGCCAATTAATCGATTAATTCACGGATCTTTTGGCCGGTAAACAAATGGTTGAGACTAGGAATGGCCATCGGGTCCCTTCGGAGAGGGCCCCGATCCCCGAACCCAACATGCTCCCCGAACCTGCCCTGATCCTGAATAGAGATTATTTAGCTCCCCGATCCTTGTCCAGAACGGGAAACGAGGATTCCCACGGATAAAAATTAATATATGTTTAATAAAAAAATTAATAAATTATTATACATAAATATGTTTTAAATTCAATATCATATTTTCAATAAGAATTTGAATGTAAATGTATTTATAATAAATAACAATATTAAAATTATTATTATTAAATCATATTCTACTATGAAATTTTAATATAATAAAAAAATAAAACATTTAAACTTTAAGAATGTATATATATATATTATATTTTTTTCATAATAATTTAATTAATATACATATAAAATATTAATACTTATTTATATTAAATATGATAAACGAGAACCGAAGTCAGGGAAAGGGACAGGGATACTCTAATCCCAGACCCCACGCCGATCCCAAAACTTTTTTTTATATTTTTCCTTGCTCCTCATTCCAAACCCGAAAAATTCTCCAAATCCCCAACCTCAACGTACAGGGATCGGGTACGGATGGAAAAGGGAGGGTGAAATGTCATCCTAGTTGAGACATATGCTTAATCAAGGTCAGCTAGGTGGGGAAAAGTTGGGGTTTCGCTTTATTAGACTAGTCCGGCTACTTTGCTCAATATTCTTCTTGGGATTGATGGTAAAAAAAAAATACTTCAAATATTTTTCAATTCTCTAATAATTTTATAAATACGAACTCCGGTCCTCTATCCCCTTCAAACATAACACTTCCTCTCCAACCTTTGTAGGCAATAACCCTCGCAAATATATCATATCACACACACACGCTCATTATTTTTATGTAATGTGTGGGTTTACATTTGCAGTACATAGATTCAATTCCATAGCAGCCCTAGTAGGGTTAGATATATATATTAAATGGTCGTCTTGGTGGCTTTCCGCAGCTTTCTTGAACTGCTTCTTTCATGTTCGCTAACTATATATGAGTTTGGAGCAGTTCAATGAAGCTGTGGGAAGAAACAAAGAGGATCAACAACACTAGCCACAATTTTTCTTTAAGCAAGCTGCTGCATGACCCTCGGCTGCTACACACAAATTTTCAGCTTATCCATTAATCTACACATGAATTGTATAATTTTCATTAAATTTAGAACAGATTATCATCTATAATTTCTATTGCTTCTTAAATAAATCATAATTTTTCCATCCTATTTCGTACTTATAATCCCCCATAAATTTCTTCCAACACTAAGTCTCCTATCGGTCAATGTAAATTGCGACCAGGAAGAGTAAATAACGACCACATTATGCACGACGGACAGTCAGCAAATTTTTATCCAAGTAAAGGCCCTGTTTCTTGTAGTGCTTACCTTTTTTAAAAAAATTGGGTACAATGTTCCTACATCATCTAAACTACCAATCTAGAATCAATGTCTTGTTATGATCATAACTGCAATATGTAAAGAAACCTTTAACTTAATGATTTAATTAGTAATAAGTTTTAGGTCTACTTTTACGATAAGTATTCTACTGTTTATATACGGCTTCATGAGTGCTAACTGCAATATATACGTCCGTGCATACGAATGATGTGATTGCAGCTTAGCTAAACATGTGATGCGGTTGCAGTCAATCATATCTTTGCCTGATTAGTTGATATATTGGAGAATCCATTAGTGTTACAGTTTAGTGCACATTGTACAACTTCAGCTCTCAGGGCTGACAGTTCAGATTAAATTTTGAGTCACAATCAAAATTCTAAATATATTTCGAACTTGATCATAGTATTGCGTACACCACTCCTTATCGATGATTGTTTGTTGATACGCACATTAACTAGTAGTAGGAATCATTCAAAATTGGAATTCGATCAATATAGTTAGAGTTCACTATTATCCGTTGCTAATTTGTATATTGTACACTCTGCAAAATTATAATTTGTCGGTAAACTTTGTTTTGTATTGAAATTTATCTACAATTTGTTCGACTGTCATGTAATTTGTGTGGTAATCATAATTAATACAATTAGTTCAGATGGACTACTGAAATACTATCATTTGAGCTGATCCAAAATGAAAGGCTCCTACTGCAGTGCTGCTACATCCCTACTTTGTGTAAATGAGATGAAGTGCGCTATCTATTTCCTTTTAGATTTATACCTAAATGGCATACATTTATCAAAATGATTTTACCTTGCCCCCATCAATTTGGTGAAGAAGTAGCTTTTATATGAACAATGGTACAAACAAAGCAGCTGTACCTGTCTAGAGAATCAAATCCCTAGGTTCTTAGCTAGCTAGCTAGCTACTCTTTGGATGATAAATTTTAACAGCAAAAGTCTAGTTATTACTCCCTCTGTCCCAACCATTTCTTTACAGTTTCTTTTTTGGAATGTCCCATCCAATTCTTTACATTTCAAAACTTACCCAAAATAGTTAATGGGTCTCACCACTTTCTCACTTTTCTTTCCTTTTCACACTACTTTTTACGTCACTATCTCCCTTTTATACATTAAAAATCTATAGGTCCTACCACTTCACCCACTTTTCATTCTCTTTTCTACTACTTTATACATATTTCTTAACCTCCGTGCCCAAACCATATGTAAACAAATGGCTGGGACGGAGGGAGTATATTTCAGTTCCTGCATATATTCGAGAGCCCATTTTTGAGAATAAGAGTAGATCACAGGCGCTCATTTTTTAGGCAATAATTTGTCTTCGTGAGCTCTGGTTCCTCGTTGAGTAACTAACTCATCTAAAACTTGAAGGTGTTAGAGCAAGAGTATCCTAACTGGATCTTATTATATTACTCCCTCCGTCCCCCTGAGTAGTATACATTAGGGGACGGGGGCTCGGCACGCATTTTAACGCTCATTTATAACATAGCTATATAAATAATTTTAATTTTTTTCTTTTTCTAAATAAAAGTAGTAACAATTCGTCTTTGAAATTATACAATATAAATATATGAGGTCAACTTAAATATCATTCTTATTATCAAATAATTACATTCTAACTATTCAAGCAGGTCGAGAAATGGGAAGGTGGTCACGAGAAAAGATCGAGGAGTCTTGTCACTAGGCTATTAACGATTTGAGGTGATATCCCCTATTATTGTTCGAAAGTAATAGTCATATACATTACATTACTCTGAATCTGGCAACCATGTATTAGCTGTTATGTTCTGTATATATAAAATGGTCGGTATGAGTTTTTAACCATATCATAAAGCTAGTCATGCAATTGAGAACAGTATGTACAGTAGTCAATAATGTAATGTACCTAACATCAAGTTTCAAGTTTCATATGAGAACAAAGTTGCTTAGTGGAATGACTGCAAAAACTGACTTGCTCAGCTGCTCTACTGAATATATTAGGCACTGATCTAGAATTTGCAAATTTTAATTAGCTAGCATAATTACGCACTTGCTTTAATCAGTGGATTAGCACATCTTATATACTTTCCTGTAAGTTCTTTGGTTTAGTTTAATATAATGACACATTCACAACTAACCTTGTGTTTTTATACGGAAAAATGCAGTTTGTTGCTTTCATCCGTGATTTACTTTATAGATGGTTACAAGTCTTACTTGTGAAGTGCTAAAATCACCCCCTTTTTTATCAGTTAAACGTATTCATCAATCTATCTATCTTTGGTATCCCGTAAACGGAGCGAGATTAATATAGTTGAACATTGAAACTTCAGAATTGGAGAGTTGTATTTGTTACTCCCCTGTCCCCTGAATTCTATACATTATTTTTTGACACGCTTTTTAAGACTCCTTTTAAGCATAGTTCCATATGTTTTTTAATTTTTTTTTTTCTGAATTAAAGTTTAATGTTTAAACTTTTATTCAGAAAAAAAAATTTAGAAAAAAAATTATGGAACTACGTTTTATTGGAGTCTCGAAATGCGTGCAAATAGTAAACGTATATTATTCAGGGGGACGGAGGGAGTATATGCTAAAATGAACCTAACTAATAATAACTGCTTAGTAAAATTATAAATACTGTCTTGCCTCTTAATCCTTCAAAACCTACTTGCAGAGTTACCGTGCATGTGGTATTGGTGTACGTGTGGGCCGTGGAAATTAAACAATAAAAAAACAATCCTTAATCTATCATAAGGTGACAAAGCTTAACCTTTTCACGTAAACGTATGAATGAGATCATGCAAAAGTAAAAAACAAAATGCAACAAGACGAACAATCAATTACTGATTATTGACAAAAATACAGAGGAAAACGCGGGGAATCTTTTTCTGCAACACACAAATGCACAAAAGATTATCAACGGTATACTTATCTTCTCTAATACTCCATTTTGTCCATTTTGACTTTTCACTAGTCAGATTGATTTTATTTTGACTAAGATTTTCATATATTATATAATTACAAAAGTTATAATAAGTTATATCATTAAAAAGAGCATGTTATCTAGTTTAATACGTAACTTTTAGTTTTTTCAAATAATAAATAGATAATTTGTAATATTTAGTCAAATATTGGTCAATTTGAATTCTCGAAAAGCAAAATGGACATATAAATAGGGACGGATGGAGTAACAAAAAGAAAAAATAGATGAGAGTTAGATGTGAAAGCAGGATTATAGTTATATTAAGTTACGATTCATGTAATTCTAAAACGTTAAAATATCAGAGGAAAGTTTCAACCGGATATTATACTAAATTTCAATACTCCCTCGCACTCGAGCGTTCGGATAGCAGGGAGTCAAACGTGAGTACTTTACTGGACTTTAATATCATGTTGAGTTACCAGCTCATTATATTCTAATAATAACAACAATTTACACCCATTTTCATGGATCGATAACATGGGTAATTATTCGAATTAAACGAAGCAGATAATTCTCGATATGAAAAAATATGAATAGAAATATTTTTTAGAAAATAAAATCACGAAAATGTTTGATATAGTGCGCTGATAAAAGATTCCACTAGCTTTACTGAATTCATTTTACCATTTGGGCTGACAATTTCTTCTGTGCAACTGTACTAGATTAGCCATGCATGCCTTGAAACGTGTCGCAGTATATATACAGAACAATGTAAAGTCATTTGTTCTTCTATAGTACGCATATAAGCCAGTACGTATAAGTATAACAATTAATAACTCTTGTTAGTCTGTTTGCTGTGTGAATTACCATAAAGATCTGCATGAAATCTATCCAATTTCCAAAAAACTGAAGCAATTAGCAATTTAGCTTCTATTGAATTAAATAAAACCACTTTGTAAAACAAATCTGAACTAATTTGTATTATGAAATACAATTTCATGAATGTACATGAGCTGGATTAGTAGTTTTACCTTGGGACTAACCTTGGATTAGCGCAAGAACTAAGTATAAATCGATAGAAGCTAGCTAGCGCGATAAGATAGCGAGTAAAATCCTTGATTGGCATGTTTTCCCACAGCTTTCTTGAACTTTCTTAGTGCATTATGCAATGTTGATAATCATATCACTACAAGGGATGATACGGGCAATTGCGACAGAGTTAATACAAAGAAAGTTCAAGAAAGCTGTGGAAAAGCATGATAGGACTTGCAAATTAAGCATCATCATCCTTTTCTTTTGTACAACAATATCATAGATCTCGCCGAGAAAAGGCAATGTTAATGTGGGAGAAAAGAGAGGTTGAAGGTGAGAGAGATAGAGAATGTAAATAGAAAGGAGATGAGGGTGAGTGGTTGGAAATAGGGAGAGGGGTAGGTTAGAGGGATGGGTATGCAAGAAGACATGATAGCTTGGACCACATGGCATAGAGATAGATGCAGAAACTCTACTACTGGCTTAACTTGTATCTATAATACTACAACCGTTTCTATTCTGCTCTGTGTACCAGCTGCTGCATGCTTTATAGATGAGGTCTGAGCTTGAGGGCCGGGAAGTAAGAAAAAATACAAATACATGCATCTACCACACGCCTCTCCCAATATTCAGATGCATCATTTTACCTTCTTTTTTTTGTGAGTGCGCATGCTGTGGACCTGATGTATTATTTGCATAAATGAAATCAAATCAGAAATATTCGGTAAATCAAGATGAGTAAAATAGAAAGTACGCAGATTTTATCTTTAATTTTACAAATATAGAATAAATATCCACAAAGATCTCGACTCGAAAATTACAAAGATTTATCTCCGATATAAGAAAAAGGAAAAAAAAAAAACGGCCAATGGTAAAGGGTTTATCCTCTGTCGTCCCAGGTTCTGGGTTCGATCCTGGCTCACCCCGAGATTTTCTGAAAACAGATACTCAATTGTAAGGTTATAAGCCAAAATAGTCAAAAAAAAAATGACTGTTAAGTATTGATCAAAAAATAACATTTCGATTATTGATCAAGTACCAAGCAACATTTCATCGGTTATAACCTCATTTCTCATTTTGACCAAACAAAATTAACTAAATGTAATGGTTAAAAATAGGGTCAAAATTAACCAAGTACAAAATAACGTTCAGTCGATTATAATCTCGTTTCTGATAATATATAATCAACCGATATTTTGGTCGAAAATTATTTCAAGACCGACCGATTAGTTAATGGAAGGCCCAAATTATGAACAGTAGGCCACTTGTCAAGGATCATTTACGATCAATTTTTTTTTTATCATTTATAACCCCTTTTTCTTGAAGAGCTCTTTTTATTGCGTACATATAATTCAGCATGGTTGATAACATACCTCGATTATACATGTCGATGAAATGACTCGGTTTGATAACTTATTTTATTTAAAATGCTCATGTACAACCTTATGTCTGCATTTTTAATACAAAGGTGCATGATTGTGTGCTTATTTTGGTCGTATTTTACTATTTTGAATTAAAACAGCGGTATATTATATTATACATACATACACGAGTTGTTAATTTGTTACTAAAATGGCCCAATAGAAAAGTAAAAGGAGAAACGATAAAAGGCTTACCAGGCCATCCCCATAAGCACATGCCACCATGTGACAAAATCGTCTTTACTTCAATTTATATTGGACGTATGGGGATTTCTATTTTTATATGGTCCCCCGATCGCCAAGAGCATGATTTGGCGCGGTTTTCGGCGTAAACCGCACCTTAACTTAAATCATAATTATTTAAGTCTGGTTTTAAAAATCGAAAATCAAAATCATATCAAAAAATATTGGTTCGGTTTATAAAGTGCGGTTTCGATTTTAAAACTAATATATAATAATTTATAGTACTTTTTTTATTAGCATTCAAGTAATGATTAAATACGATATGAATGATGAAATTATCAAATTTCGTAAATTAAAAAATTATCATACTGTGAAACTTGCTTTGTTTTTGCATACATTTTACAAATTATACTTGTTTTTATAGTAGTATCTCACAAGTTTAATTGCTTGTGTGCTTATTATTGTTTATTAATGTATTGTTTCGGTACTAAAAAAAGGTAGTTGATCGTTACTAAAAAAAAAGATAATATGTTACTAAAAAGTCTTATATATTTTTTCTTTTAAATATTTTAATAATAAATAAATTAATTTTTAATAATTTGGTGCAATTCGGTTTTATCGATTTGGTTTTGGATGAAAACCAAAACCAAATCATATAAATGCGGTTTCTAAAATTCAAAACCGTAACCAAACTAGTAACCAATGGTGCGGTTTTTGATTCGGTTTTGGTTCTTTATTCGGTTTCTGCTCATCCCTAACCCGATTCCTATGATTAAAAATTCTCACTTCAATTATGACAGTGCTGGATGTAAATATAGAGTTCACGTCATTTTATCTGTACTTAACTTTTCTATTCGCATAGATATGGTTGCCAACCATCCGATATGGACCAGTGCCATATATTGACGTAGTAAAGATATTCGAGTTACGTTATATTCTGTTTACGATAAGTCACAGTTTTCACAGTTTTGATTATTCTCCTGCTTGGAATGTAATGTCATATTTCAACCATAAGTATGGTCCTGGAATCATAGTCACGCTCACCCTTACGAACCATCTGGAACCGGCTAGATAGCACGCTCGGCTGCTTGTTTCATGCTTTAACTATTGTTGTATTAGATATCGAAAGGTGTGCTTGTGTAATAATTTTCGGTGTTTTAGATAAGCAGATTCATGGTTTTCAGATTCCTGATAATTTTGCATTTGTAGAAAATAATATTACAAGGCTGAAAAGGAGGTTAGAGTCAGGATATCAGATCCATCTACATTATAACCTTCATGATTTTTTTCAAGTTATTCTACATATCATGTAAATCATAAGGTCAGGTTGAGTTCAAGAATTCTTTAGCATAAGAAAAATGAATCTGAGTTAACTATAATTACATTGGTTAGTAGCATGTAATGAGAATTAGGTACAGACAACAAGAGTGTATCGTTTGATTTTCTGAACCTGGTAGCATGTAATGAGAAATAGGTACCAGAGAATAGAAGTGTATTGTTCGATCTCCTGAACCTGCATATTTCCCCAGATTGCAGCATTAGAAATCAATGAATTCACCTACTTAGCAACAAGATAATTAAAATATCGCAATAATAAAGAGTAATTCCATTCGGTTAGAATCCAGGGGACAACTTTACTTTCTAAATATCTCTAAAAATGACTGTATAAGAATCCGGGGACAACTTTACTTGTCATTCGGTTAGATGATAAATTTTTTTTAATGAAAGAACTCCGAACACCATTTTACGGGTATCGTATATCCATACTCCCTCTGTCCCATCCAATTATTTACATTACTTTTTGGCACGCTTTTTAAAACTCCTTTAAAGTATAGTTCCATAACTTTTTTAAATTTTTTTTCTGAATAAAAATTTATTGTTTAAACTTTTATTCAGAAAAAAAATTTTGAAAAAAACTTATGGAACTACATTTTATAGGAGCCTCGAAATGCGTGCAAACAGTGCACGTAAAGAATTCATTGGGACGGAGGGAGTACAATTTATCGACGTGAAAGTTAATTCTATCAAAAAAAAAAAGAAGCAAAATAAAGATAATGTTCAATTGTGAAAAGAAAATAAATTCAGAAAATAGCTTCCTTCCGAAAGAATGTCCAATTTTATAAACTAGAAAAGAAGCCGCGCTTCGCGGCGGCATTCTAATAATATTTTTTAAAAAATTATTATATATTATTTTATTATTAAATATGATAACAAAATAGTTTTTTGAGTTTTGACTATATCTACTATATCTATTATACGAGAACATCACATTTTGTCCGGAGCAAATTAATTCAAATTAAAAGACAATTATAACCCTCCGAGCCTATTCCCGGACCAAATCTAATCATACCTTCTCCAATACCACATTTACCCGGATTGAAATTGGGCTATATCCACCGTCTGCCTCCTGATTTCATCCCTTCCGTTTGGACTCGATTTATGGCATGGTTCGGTGCGGCGTCAGCATTCGCTTCGACACAGGGCCGATCTGCATCTCTCATCTCTACAAAGGAGCAGAATCTTTCAAAGCCATGTCTGCTTACTCTTACATCAACATAATAAAAATTTATCCCTTTATACATGAACAAGCTTGGAGGTGTGAAATTTCCGAGCAAGAACGAATTGACTTTTTTCTAGAGCTAAATGGTAAGCACTGACAAAGATTATATCTTAGAGGGCTGTATTTGATCTTTATATATTTGTCAAAGTATGTGTTGCAAAGAATATACATGTCATATAGAAAAATGTGTGATTGGCTTATAGCTAAGAAAATTGTATTTTTGCATAAACTTACCATTTGATATGTAATGTTTCAATTGCCCATTTGGCATCACTATGTTATGATTGTTATCATATTAGTGTTTCGTGCATTCGAATCCTATCACTGTTACCGTGTTATTGGCTTTGTTGTTCGTATTACCATTTTTTTTTGTATTGCAGTTCTCAGAATGTCCTTTACTACACCAGTTATAAATGAAGCGCAATGAAACAGGATGCCAAACCCCTCATGTAAGACCTATATTGTGCAATTAAAGTTGTGACTTCTTTGAAAGTATGGCCATGCTATGTGCTCCAAGTACCACAAGAACAGGATTTAAAGAAGGGCATGATAAGCTTGCTGCATCATCCATCCAAAACTTTGTCAATGGATCATCAAGTAGGTGTGAGAAACACCATGTTACTGCATACACTGTGCATACGCAAGTTGATTTACGCAAGTAAAGGTTATCTTAGTGTCATCACCTAATTTTTTTTAGAAAATTGTGAAAGAAGGTCCTTGTCGTTGCAGTACTTGCAAGAAACTGGTTAGTATAACTGGATTTGAATGTTGTTACAATAACATTTATCCTGTATCGCATGGCTCTTCAGACAAATATGAGCGCTCCTTCGATTACTAAACTCCTTCACACGATAAATAGTCAAGGCCAATCCTGTTTTTAAGGCGGAAAGACTTGCTAAGATTTGAAGCCTGTAGGTAAGTAATGGTCATTTGAAACTTCTTTTGTCAGAAACATCTTGCTAAAACAACTCTAATTTTATGATATGCATATCACAAAAACCGTGTAGGAATTACTAGAAAGACGCGTGGTACTGATATTTAATTGACCTTTTTGATGACAAAGCTTTACAATTCTTTTGTGTTTTCAAAGAGCACTAAATTCAATGTCAAAATATAGTTGGGGTTCTTGGTATTTGTGGTAGGTGTTGCTTAAGAATTTACATTGTTGGTTATGGTTATATTGGGATTTCTTTGACAAATCTGATACACTATAATTGCATCTATTAGGCACTGCTTATCGTACACTGATTTAAGTAAATAAACTCGTTATCAACGTTTTAGTATCACCTACTAAATATGCTCGATTTAATAAGAAAAAAATAGGAAAATATGTTCTAAACGTTTATTCTTTTTTTACAGAGCAATATTGTAATCTTCTTGAAAGGATTTCCTTCAGCAGAAAGATAATATATTTCTATCACATGCTCTTATTTGTGGAAATGGTCTTAAATGTGTCCGTTTTGATTCGAAGATGATACCTTATTTGTTAAAGTCTTTTGCATTAATGATATATTTTCTTAACAAGCTTTCGATTTTAGATAGTTAGTTATTAATCTAGCTTTATCATAGGTGATACTTTATGTGCTGAAAGCAAGTAGGTGAAGAAACAAGAAGATAAAGTTGTTTTAAAATAGTTATTTTAGTTGAGCCATTCCTCCTAGGTTATGGATCTCTTTAAGTCTCTGAATAGCAACTTTAGGAGAAACTGTGATGTTTACTGAAGTTAAATCTTCATTTTTGCTTGAATAGAACCCATTGTACCTATAGTTAATATTGTTGATCCAATCCTCCCAGGTTAAAAGTGATCTCTTACAGTCTCCGAGTCATTTTGTAGGGGGTTATATTTTAAATTCTAATCTTTGTATAATTTTGGAGCTCAATTACATTTGTCATAAGTTACAATAATGAAATGTCTTTCCAATTTTTGGTTTAGGTTCTGTTAATTAAAGATTTCATCTATACAAGGAGTTATTTATAACTCTTACGCTAATTTATAGTTTGTGCAA
This sequence comes from Anethum foeniculum, assembly GCA_003724115.2. NCBI lineage: Eukaryota > Viridiplantae > Streptophyta > Magnoliopsida > Apiales > Apiaceae > Anethum > Anethum foeniculum. Next base: position 22,876 of record PHNY01296766.1, read on the forward strand.
AGAAAATATTATTTATGTCGGATGCTTTTCTTGCTAATTTATTTTTGACCTGTAGGCAAGGATTTTAATTATCTGCAAACAAAGGCCATATTGCATGTATGTTACAGAGCCAACGTGCCTTGATATTTTTGAGAACTATCGGCAATTCTAGATAATTTCGAGGAGAAATATAGAGGAGATTACATACCCACGACTATAAATATTAGAGATGAACCATATGGTAAATATTGTAGAATTAATTGTGGTTTTTATGTGATATGTGACTATTATAATTTAGGAAAATGTATCCACGGTAAAATTCTCATTTGTACTGATATTACTTATTGCTCATGCTAAACGTTTATTAAATTTTTGGGCTGCAACTCTGGTGGCAGAAATTTTAGATTTTGTTTTAATTCATATTTGCAACTTATTAGGAAGCAAAAAAAAGTTATGACCGTAAACGTTAATGTTGCACACTGTTTGGAACCTTGAAAGTAAGAAAGTTCTCTTTTGATTAGTTCCCATCCCACCATAGTATTTTAAGCAAGATACAAAGCTTTCTGCCCTTGCTTACCATTTGAATGAAAGAGAGAATTTTACAGCCTGACTATGAGGCTGAAACAATTGCTGGGGGAGAGTTGGGTCTGTTGTGCATGCACACCAAAGTGTGCGATTCGTTTTTGTATTTTTACTTAGAGATATAAATTATCTTGGAAGTTATTACTGCCTGAACTGCTGGTAAAAATTGGCATGAGAACTTTAGTATATATAACTTTAGTATATTTAGTGTAGAAGTGTTTTAAACTGTGATAGAGGTTTATATACTAAGATTATGAAAGGTGAAAATTTAGACGACAAAAATTTGCAATTTATATTTATATTTGCTGCCAATGCTTTATAATAATATAATGTAACATGTCGCTTACATGTATTAGCATACTGATTCGTGTTTCACCTGTTTGCAGGTACAAGAATCCTATTGTTCAGAATATATCTATATATGAAACTTTTTGATCACCTTCCGCTAACTGCACAGGTTAGCATTATTTATCTTAATCTTTTTTAGATCATACCTGATGATCTTTCATGATTTTAAGAATGTGTATATCGTGGTTCCTCTCCTCGTGCGTGACGATGTTAAGAATATGTTTATCATGGTTCATCTCCCTTCTTTAATCTTTGATGAGCTAATATAAATCTGTTTGAGTTAAAATACATTTCTATATATATTATGCATCTATTTCTCCTTTTCTTGCAATGAAAATCGGATTTCACGATTTGTAAACATTTTAACGTATTTGTTTACATAGTGTGGTATAGTGTACCTGGTTTAAGTCTGAATTCAAATCAAATAATCAATAGCTTCTATCTGTTTTACCTATAGTTCTAATATTCTTATAGACTCATGATTCGATGGAAGTATGGAACTCCCAGATTGTAAAATATGTTTTATGATTTACTAAAATGTATTCAGGTAGAAAGCTTTAAGACTTGATTTGTTCTTGCTTCGAAGTGTTCTGATGCTAATTAAATATTTTACATTTAGAGAGATGGTATTGCATGTGCTACTACAAAATATTTTGTAAGTGTTATAAGCTCAGTGAATAGTACAGCTCTTATTAATTTTGTGAATTTGGTCGGCTTAACCTGATAAGCTACAAATCACCGTCAACATCATTCTCCAAAGTCCCGTTCCATCTCATGGAATTAGTTTTTTGCATTATGTAGAATGCACCTTAATTTAATTACACACAGGTCC
>PHNY01296767.1:1626-15093 GCA_003724115.2 Anethum foeniculum
CGTATCTTTATTATTTTATTTTTTATTTTAACCAACGTGTCTACGAATTAAAAAGTCTACACACTAATTATGAAGAATATTTTGTAAAATAACTTATTTTTTACATAATCAAATTTTATTTCACGTTAAAAAAATAATTTGGCAAAAATAATGAATAAATAGTTAAATTTGCACGTCAAAGCATTATAATACATATTGTATTGGAAGATATATAATTGTTACTCCCTCTGTTCCACCCAATTCTTTACATTGTGGGACGAGGACTCGACACGCATTTTAATGCTCTTATAAAGTATTGTTCCCTAAATTATTTTAAATTTTTTTCCTTCTAAATAAAAATAGAATGTTTGAATTTTTATTCAAAAAAAGAAAATTTTAAAAATAAATTATAAAACTATACTTTATAATAGCCTTAAAATGCATGCCGAGTATGAGAAAAAAACTGTAAAGAAATTAGTGGGACGGAGGGAGTATATTATATCGGCACATAATTTATGAGGATGTTACATGAATATACTACTTTGTAGTTATTTTTATGAATCTAGTTTATCCATCCATATGAAAACCTTTTACCAACTAATTAAATACGAGTCATTTTACTTTAATATTCAATTATTATCTGTAAGTAGAAGTATTTTAAATTAGTATTATCATAAAAATATTGATTTTGTTAAAATTTTCAAAAAGCGGGTGTCAAAAATGTTATTAAAGAAAGATAAATTAATATATTAAAATTTCTGATGATTTGGCGATGTTGACAATTTTGATTGGCTGCCCTTAAGGCGTATACTTTTACATACAATACAATAGAAAGACCCTTTTTAAAATCCTTGTCTTGTGTTTTTTTTTTTTTTTTGATTGTCTTGTGTTTTTAATTTAGATTCTAAATGGTTTTTTTTTAATTTGGTGATATTTAACCAAAATTGAAAAATATGGAGTTTTCTAAGATTTTAAAATATTCAGATTGTTTATATTTTTTGCCAATTTTTAGTTTGCAAGTAATTACACAAGAAGAAATGGAAATAATAAAATAAAATTAATTTCGTATATTCTTTACGAGGGTTCGAGATATAGTTTCAAATTAAAATTCTCGCCGACAAACATAAGACATGAGGTTTCATACTTAGAGCAAGTAAAATTTAGGGAAAATGAGTAAAAGGAAAGCTCCAATGGTGTCCAAACAGTGCCTTAAAATGCTAGGACATCTCTTATTTGTCCTATTTTTAAGGCTGTCCTAATCTAGCCTTATCTCACTTTTAACAATAAAAAATTATTGTTCCCTCTTTTTTACCTACATCTTTTTCTTTCTCTCCACAATTACATTTCAAATATATTATTATTATAATAATAGGGCATGAATTTAAGGCTTGTTGTATAGGGCATCTACTAAGACGCTCTTGGACTTGCTCTTAGATTCCAGGACTAAACGACTCTAATTAAATGGTCTAGTTTAATTTTTCACTTATATTTAAAATGTATGGACACCGTAAATTATATTTTAGTAAAATTTTATATATAAAACTTTTATTTAGAGAAGAAATTTTTAAGAATAATTTAAGGAAGCAAGTAATTCGAGTCATCTTTTTTCTTGTTCTCAAAAAATCTCGGGGTGAGTCAGGATTGAACCCGGACCTAGGACTACAGAGGATAAACCCTTTACCACTTCTATCCAACCGTGTTCATTCGAGTCACCTTTATTTATTTAAAAAAAGGAAAAAACAAATAAAGTTATCACCCCTTCCAAAAATCTTGTTTACCAAACAGGCCCTAATGTGTGAAGAACACAAACTCCACGCCACATTGTTTCTTCATCTCTGCAATGTTGTCTGGGTCTCGTATATCCCACCATTTAAGAGACTACAATCATCTCCATGTGGGTTTTGAATTTGGGTTTGGATTAAAATTCAACTCTACTAATAAAACTAGCAAGCTTCATTTAAAATCCCACTTGGGTCATGTTTCAAACAAGAAATTGACCCATTTTTCTTCTTCAAGTTTTGATTTTGGAGGACCCCTTGTTGCCTGCATTCAACCCAATTCTCCATTTGCTCAAAGTCCCATTCTTTCTCATTCTTTAAGGTAAATTCTTGATTTTTCATGTTAAAAAATTGTTTTTTTTAATGATTTTAGAGTAATTTTGTGATGATAGTTATTATTAATTGTTATGATTGTTAGTGTTGTTTGTATGTTGTTATGAAATTTCTAGTTATGAATTAGGGTGGATAATAAAGTTTGAAAGTTTATGATTTGTAGTCTTGTTAGTTAAGTGGAAGTATATAGTTTGAAGAATTCATTGACTTGGCCAGCGCGAGGAAAATCCTTCTAGCTAACAAATTGAGCTAGTTTTGATGAATCTTGATTGGCAGTCTTCTTGTTCTGTATCTGTTGTCTCTAAATTTTCGAGATGATATGCTTCCTTTTTTTCATCAAGTAATAAAATTCGTTTTTTTTTGTGAAATTACAAATTAGTGTTAAGGACAGTATTGTAAACTTTGCCAGTCTACTAGAATGTGGCCTTCATTTTCTGGAAATCGTTGAACGTGAATGAAAATTTTGTTGTCTTAACTGAGAGAGAATATTAGGTATTCGTAGACAATGTATAAACACACTTACAGACCTTATATATTATCAGCAGCTTCACCCAACTTTTTGTCAATCAATTACTTTTAGTAGCATAAATCTGTACCACTAAAATTGGTATTTTGTTTTTCTGGTTGTTTTTCTAACGATAATTTTATTTCTTGTATATTTGATCTGATTATATTCATTATGTGAAGCCAACAGGAAGATGATGGCGAGCCTCCATCTGAAAGATTGTCAGCTGTGGCAGGTTTAGTTACATTAAACTCACCTGTTGCTTTCATGTCAGTATTCTGAAAAGTGGCTGTTACCTCTTTACTTTTAATTTTGTGCATCCATTTCTTTGTCATTTCTTGTGAAATTAAGTTTTAAAGATTAGTCGTGATGATATGCCTTTTCGATAAGTGATCTTAGCATTGCCTTAGAAATGTTTTGCTTCTTGTCACACTAGGAGGTATAGTAGCTCTGGGGAAGTTTGAAGCACTTCATATTGGTCATCGTGAACTTGCAATACAAGCATCAAGGGTTGGAGTTCCATTCCTTCTATCATTTGTTGGAATGGCTGAAGTTCTTGGTTGGGAACCTAGGTACAAATCTTCGTGTATCAGTTACTTCCCACTAATTGTCTGAGTAAATAATGATTCTATTAGCAAACAGGAAGACATGCCGTGAAAGGGACTTCTCCCTGTACAGAGGTACCTTTACACTTGGACCATAAAAGGAAAGGAAAAGAAAGAATAAGAAGTAAGCTTATTGGAAAAATAATACACTTAGGGTCTAGACAGTGTGCCAGGTATCTCGTTTTTAAATTGGTTGTCCATTCGACTACAGAAATTGTTCAGGAAAGGAATCCGACACTCACCATTGCTTTGGTTCTCTTTTGTCGTGGATATGAATCAGATCTACTTTTATTCAGATGCATGTGGAAACTAGAAAATATAGTCTTATTATGCATATATTGTATCTGCAATATCATGTGAACATATTACGGATTTGAGCTTTTATGTGTATAAATGCATCTATAGTGTTCTCCTATGTCTATTACCAAATTCTTTATGCCAAGGGATGTGAGGCATGTGAATGAAAATGTTCATTACTCTTTACAGGGCTCCTATAGTTGCCAAATGTGACCGTAAGCGGATTCTATCTTCATGGGCTCCATACTGTGGCAATGTGATTCCCACCGAGTTTGAGGTTGATTTTTCAAAAGTTCGATCTCTCACACCTCGTCAATTTGTTGAAAAGTTATCAAAGAAGCTTGGAGTATGTGGTGTTGTTGCAGGTACAATATAAGACTGTTGTTGTCATTGATTTTGAGTTTATTGTTGTTAATAATTGGTCACTGAGTTATGATATCAAATTATTGTTTTAGGAAAGAACTACAGATTTGGTTATAGAGCTTCTGGTGATGCGTCAGAGCTGGTAAATTTATGCGAGGAGTACGGTATGGAGGCTTACATTATTAACTCTGTCATGGACAAAAAACAAGATTCTAGAGTCATAGGTCTTGATGATTCAAAGGAGCAAGGACAAGTTTCATCTACTCGGGTTCGTCATGCTCTTGGTAGTGGAGATATGAAATATGTCTCGGAGCTATTAGGCCGACAACATCGTCTTATGTTGATGGCGAATGATAAAGAAAGATTTACTAGGGAAAACAATAGGATTTCGGCTTCAAATTCTTGTTTATTAAATCTCTCACCCGTAGAGGGTCTGTACGAGAATTGCTCAGTTGTGATAGGTGATGAAAATTTTGTACCATGCAGAGTGACCATTGATACTACACATATTCATCTGGAATTGGATGACATAGAAACATGTATTCTTATAGCATCTCAAGGCTTTTCGCTCTTGGGTATTGACTTTGGTGGCTGAGGATTTGGTGATGTTCAAGTATTTTCCTACTTCAAATTTTTGTTCACTACGATAGATTACAAATTTTACATTTCTAGAAAGTGAAGACCAATAGGGGTAATCTTGTACAAGAGCAAGTGAGCAGTCAGTTTTAAATTCTTACAGCCAGAGCTATATTAGTGAAAGCCAAGTGAAATATTTATAAGTTGCAGCCTTTCGTTGTAATAATAACATTATGGTCTATTAGATTTTGCTTCCGTTACTATTCCTTGCTTGTTGCTAATTATTCTGTTTTATGGTGGGAGGACTGGATTTTGAAGGAGCTGAAGAAAATGCAACAAGTGCTGGTCCACTAGGTAATATATGATTGTAAATTTGTAACCTAAATATGACATGTCCACTTTTTTTTTTTTTACAATTTCCATTTGCCACTTAAAAGCTTTACGCTCAGTAGTTCCAAGGTCAGCTACTGTTTTATTATCAAATTGTTAGTGTGGATATGCTGAAGTTTCTGCATTTTTTTTATATGACAATTAAATTCGTAACGGTTTACAATTTTAGCTGGTTGGTATGACTGTACGAGATCAATAATCTATTTCTAACTTTTTAACTTCTCCGTGGACATGATATTGAACTAGAAATACCAGCATACCATTTTTTCTTTTGTCACCGGAGATTGTCCAGTCTGGCTTTTAACACTTATCAAATCCAAAGTTTAAGATGTTGCTATGTCATTTGTTGATGAATACAGTTTTGGTTATTAATATGAAATTGATGTCTAACGTCTGCTTATATATGTTTGTGATTTTGTGTATTAGTTGATATGAATTGGATTTAGGCTTTAGTGTTCACGGCCACCTATTTCTTCTCTAAGTGTCTTTCTTTAGCATGCCCTAATATGTTTGAAAAGTTACCAATTTAAATTTGAAGGTGAATGGTAACATGCTCATTAAAGTATTTCCCTCCTTAATTCTGCCTTATACTTGTTGGAACTGTCTGTGTAAACATTATTGAATCCATCGAGTGTATATTTCAGTTGCAAGCTGATTCTGGCTAGGAAATTTCTGTCTAAAAGATTCTCGAAATAGTCCGCTTTTGTATTAGACTGGCACTTGTAATTGTCTAGTTCTCAAGTAGTTGGAGGGTATAAATCCATTTTTTTCTATGCAGAATCTTGCAGGTTGCTTTTTAAGGAAAAAAAAGTATGCATACATGCTATTTATCCATGCATATTTATGTATATATTTAAGTAATCCAAACCTTTTAGATTTAAACTTGCACTCAGTGGTGATCAGAATGTAACTGCATGATACATCATCAAGTGGGGTTATCCTCTTTAGATAGGATTCCAAATTATTGGTTGTGTGATGCTGACTGTGCTGTGAAACTCTCCAGATTTGGAACCACCAGTGGCTGGGTGTTGTGCTGATTCTGCTTCAGCTTCAGTGTGGGCAAGAAATCGGAATTTTATAAAGCATTACCTACTGTGATCTTTGATGCTTTTTCCGCCTTTTCAAAAAGCCAGTATATAATACATATATCTTTAAAATTTCTATATTTTCCAACTTCGAAATAAATTTAAGATTTGCTTAAGACGGAAACTCTAATATTTATGTCCCAGCAAAAGTCGTATACTTGGGGGTAAGATCCTAAGAGTATCAGATAACAGGTATATTCGACACGGGTCTGTTCTCTTCTTACATTTCATCATTCTTCATCAAATTTCTGAGTGGATTAAATAATCTCAATCAAGTTATGAGTAGATACACAAGCTTAGATTGTTTTACTGCTTCTATGAACTTCAGTCCAACTGTTTTGGCAGGAGTTAACTGCATATGTAGGTTGGTTTGCATGTGACATTTGTCTCTTTAAGTGTATCTATCCTGATGTGAGTCCTTTCTGGTAGTAAAAACAGAGTAAAAAGTTTGTGAAGTTAAACCATAAATAGTACTCCAGTATTCTAGAAGGGAAGAGGGTGGGCCTAACGCCTAAGCTGGTGGGAGGGAATCCATGAAGATGGCTTCAAAGTGATGATACTGATAAGGATAGTTATGGAGGAAGTTGAAGCCTCTACGCCCACTTTCCAAGAATCTGCTTTTCTTGCCCATCACTTGTTTGGTTTCATTTCATGGAATATCTCATTTAATATAAAATTTCCTTTTTGATAAATTTTATATATAATATTATTCTAATTACCATTTTTTTTAAAAAAAAACTTGCTTTTCAATTTAATTCATTGTGTAGATTGTGTACTCTTTTTTTACCAATAAGCTTGCAGACAGGAGGGGAAAAATTACATATTCTTGATTGATAGGTTTATTCTTTTAAAATAATAAGCTTCCTTTTTTTTTTTAATAATCTTTTTCTTTGTTAATTCTTAGCATAGTTTTTAAAGATTCATATTCACTACACACTAGGAGCAAAGCTTATAATGGTGGAAGATGCTATGCTCTTCTTTCTTTCTCTACTAAATGGATTAACAACTAATGAAATGTGATAGATATCAACTTTGTTGATGTTCTTTTTTATTGTTATTAATTAAAAGGGTAACTGAAATACATATTTAAATAAGGCTATTCTATATTTCTAAGAAATTTTGAACTTTACTCTTAATTATTTAATATTAATTTAAATCCAACATTAATATCATCGAACATGTTCAAAATACTATATGATCAAGTTGATCTGATATGGTGAATTTAAAAATAAATATCATCTAACAAATCAAAGTTATAGGACAATAATGCAAGAAAATCAAATAAAATATTCAATTACTAATTATAAAATAAAATATGTAGTAAAATAGGAAGGAAATCTTGATAATAAATAGCAGAAAAAGGAAACAGGAGAAAAAGTGTACGCAAACAGTTGAAAAGACCAAGAAGGCAAGGCTATTAATGGCGTATCTCTACATTTTACATACATTCAATTTCACTCCTCTCTTTCCTCCTAAGCAATGCTATATTTATGCAAATATATAGAGAGGTAGAGAAGAATCAAATCCTACTTTTGAGGCTCTCCTACAATATAGCCTATACCTCAAGTGTGTTGTATTGTTATTGTTTTACAAACAAGAAAAAGATATATCATACGTTCAATCTTTTTCTTTGCTTCTCCTGCATCTTTAATCTCTTTCTAAGGTATGTTCTTTATGTATATTGAAATCACTGTGATTTATGTATGAGGAGGGTGGTTTTTCGTAAAGCATGCATGCTTAGAGTTATTTTGATTAGTTTTTCTGGGTTTTGATGTGCTGTTTGATTCATGAAAAGTTGATGTTGATGTTGAAGATAAATTTGTCTATAACATGTTTTAATATTTGTATTTAGGGGCTTCGTATCACAAATACTAGGTAGTATTAACACGGACGAGAAACATGACTAGCTGAAATGTATTTGTGATACGGAGTCCCAATGTTATCATGTAATAAATGTGTTAATATTGTTAAAGAGTATAAGATCCTGTTGGGCCTTAAGGTTTTAGAGCAATTGGTTACTTAACATGGTATCAGAGCTCGGTTTAGGAGTGGTCTCGGGTTCGAGTCCTCCCACCCCATTTGTCTAATTTAAATATTTGTATTGGTATTGGTAATATTGGTATATTGGTAATTGTCGTTGTTCAATCATACGATTAAGGGGAGTGTTAAAGAGGATCTTTTGAGGGGAGTGTTAAAGAGTATAAGATCCTGTTGGGCCTTCCTCTGACACCTTAAGGTTTTAGAGCAATTGGTTACTTAACAAATATTACAAAATTTGCTGATATTAACATCAGAAATTGATGAAGAAGCTTATCGGTATATAATGTTTTCGCAATTTCTTGATGATAATAGGTATATTATTCAATATTAATATGTGGATTTATGTATGTGATTTATAGGTTTATTGAAAATAGTATTTGTTTTACCTAACTAAAATAACAAAGATTTACTAGTTTGGCTGGGACTGTTGAATCTATTTATTAGGCTCTTCTTTAGGAGGTTAGACAATTTGTCACATGAAAGATCCAATGAAAGTGAGCAGGAACAATCTTTGTGACAAGTGAAAAGGCACTAGTCAAACATGTGTTTATCTATACATAGCATAACTACTTTAGCTTTATTTTTAAGTTATTTAGCTTTATTTTTTGGCCAAATTTGTTCTATTATTCTGAAGTATATGCCACATAATTTCTTTTATTTTTATATCTTTTTGATGCAGTCTTCTTTAATACTGTAATTTCAAAGTTGTTAAACTGAATAAGCTCCTACATTCTTGCAGGTGCGTTTGGAGATCAAAGTTGGTTGGCTGTAGATAGTTTTATATATTGCTTTCAGCTGGGCTGTCAATGCTGCGTTGGCAGCCCACATTTTCTTGAATAAAAAAGGAAAAAAAAAAAATACTGCATACTCACAACAGGTATGATATAAAGAGGCATGCTTATTGGAATGTCAAGTTACAAATTTAGTTATATTTCCTTTCACCTTGTTTTTCTTGCCACATTTTCGTGTTCATAAATTAGACATTCATAAGCTTATTATGCATAGGCCTCACATCTGGTTATTTTCCGTTTTCTTTTGATTTCTGCAGATTGTTCATTCTAAATCAGCGTTTTTCCTTTATGCGTGTACCAGTTAGAATTTGAGGTGGTTATCCGATTTCTGGAATATTAAACTATTAATTTGAAATGGTATGAGAGATTGCCAAGTTGTTGACTATCATGGGTTCTTTAAGCGGGTACCTGCAAAAACCGTTCCTTGCAGCCTCTGCTGTTGCTTTAGCTTCTGTTTATACTGATCTTTACGAAAAATTGAAGCTTTCAAAGTTATTGAATATTGGTTCTTCATCCGACCAACCAACTTCTAGTTCACATCTGTGTGTTGAAGTAAATTCTTCAAGGGTGTCTCAATTGTTGGTTTCCAAGTTGTCTGACTTATCTTTTGTGTCCAGGATTAGGGTACCTGTTCCAAATATACGACACCCTCTTCATTTTACAAGTGAGGGTCCTGTCACAAACTCTTTGTTCTCTACTGTTGTCTCTTCTCCTGTCCTGCCCAATATATATAAATCTGCAGAGCTGGCCAAAGCTAAGCCAACTGCATATACATGTGACCTCTCAATACCTTCATCGTCTTCAGACGCTTTGTATAAATGGCATTTACCAGAGCCAAATGTCATTGATAAATCTTGGAATTCAGATTGTTCATTGGCCAAGTCCAGGACAGTAGTAGTTTTGCTAGGATGGTTGGGTGCAAAACAGAAACATCTGAGGAAATATGCAGAGTATTATACCACAAGGGGATTTAATGTGATCACTTTTACTTTCCCGATGTCTGAGATTGTAAACTACAAGGCTGGTGGGAAAGCTGAAGAGCATGTAGATTTTCTTGTGAATCACTTATCTGATTGTTTGGAAGAAGAGCTTGAAAAAAATCTTGTGTTTCACACTTTTAGTAACACAGGGTGGTTGACGTAAGCTTTTTCCTCTTGCAGTTTTCTAACATGTTCTTGACTCCGTTCAAAACAAATTTCATGATGTCTGTATTTTATGTTATTTTAGATATGGAGTTATTCTAGAAAAGTTTCAACAGATGGATTATACTTTGAAAGAGAGGATCAAAGGTTGTATCATTGATTCAGCTCCTGTTGCATCTCCTCATCCACAGGTTCATTCAGCATTCTCATTTATATTAACTGTTTGAATACTGATCATTGAGCACCAGAAGCTTACATGCACATAGCTATATGGTCTAGCTTTTTATAATGATTTTAGTATTTTTGGTTCGTGATTTCACTCCCCTAAATTTTGACTTTTCAAGTTTATGGATAAAATCGTAGGCCCTAATTGAAATTTTTTAACATAAAGGCAACACAAATTATCATGGGTGTTAAAATATTATATAAAGATCTAGTTGGTCCTAACTCTAAAACCTTAAGGTGCTAGAGGAAGGACCTACTAGATATTTATATTATATTCTAACAATGGGGTTTCTCTAAAATGATATATATCATGGATGATGGGGAAGACAAATAAAAATCAAGGAAGTGTCTTTTATTGTGTATTTACAGAAGATTATATTGCAATTATAAGGAATGGTTTATTAGATCTTTTGTTTCAGCACTTGTGTGTGGATTTAGAGTAGTATCTATTCATTTTACTATATAATTAGGAACATTATGGAATAATGTTCTTCTTTTGAAGCTGGATAAGGTTTTAATATCTTTGTAACCTGTGTAAATCCACACATGAACTTGCATACTGAATGAAAATTGTATGTTGTGAATCTCCACAACTACGGGTTGGGATCCATTTTCCTTCTTCCGCGGGTCGGAAATCCTTTTGTTTATAAAATTTTCAGCCATTACCTTTTAACTGTTTGTACTACATAAGTCCTTGTTTTGAAACTGTCCACCATTGAAAATTTTACGTCACATGACATACGAACTGCTGTTTCACTTTTCAAAGAACCAAAAAAGAGGTCCAACCACGACTGCATTTCCATCCATCTTGACTTCACATTTGATTTAATATTGATGTGCAAATAGTTGAAGGCTCCTCACTGATGTTTAATCATTCCTTAAAAGCTTGGTTTAATAGAGTTTTGCATCCGCCGCGCATGATAAGTATGCCAACATTGTTCACTGAATATCTCCTTTATCTCTTAGGTATGGGCTTCAGGCTTCTCTGCTGCTTTTTTGAAAAAGCAAAGTGCTGTAACAAAAGAATTCAAAACAACAGAAGTACCAGGTAGAATCAATGTTTCTGGGGAACCCAAACCAGCATTTATGGAAGCGGCTTTGCTTGTCATATTAGAGAAGGTTTTTGAGGTAGTCTTGAGACTTCCTCTCATAAATGGGTAAGACATTTGAACTCTTGTCAGGCATGGTAGTAGTTTCATGTTGGTCTTATTTGTATTCATGTGCAACTGGGAAGATCTTAAACAAATTCAAAAACTATTTTACGAGTTCAATAGGATTTTACATATTACACAATATACTTACATAAATCCCACAAATAGTTTTTCTAGTGCTTTCATTTTGTTTTACAACACAATTGAGTCGGTGGCAGCACAAAACAACACAAATTTTGACTTTGTAATGCCTTCAATTCTTGCAAAAAACTTAAAAGATGTAAATTACTTTCATGAACAACAATTGGTCAGTTCAATGTACAAATTGATATGTGACCTCTTTGTCTGGAACACAAAGAAGTGACCCCTTGATTAATATGTTGCATCGAGGTAGATTTCAAGTCCTAATAGTGCAGCACTTTGTCCCATGCTCCCATTGCATATTATTTTCACATTCTCTGTACTATAATTTACCCTGCTTTGGACATATATCTTCTTAGCAATATGAAGTCATATTGGTGCTCCTTCTTCTAATACAGGAGGCTAACATTTTTAATGGATCAAATGAAGTCTGGACAACCAAGGTGCCCACAGTTATACATCTACAGCAGTGCAGATAAAGTTATTCCTGCAGAATTTGTAGAGTCTTTCATCGCTGAGCAGCAGAGGATTGGACATCAAGTCCGGGCTTGCAACTTTATCTCTACGCCACATGTTGATCATATGCGAAATTATCCAGAGTTGTACAAAACCCAGCTCACCGAATTCTTGGAGGATTGTGTTCTCACATGTTGCAAACATGATCCCGGACACTGATAAGCAGTAATATATTTTTTTAGATCTCATTATTTTGTATACAAGTCATAATTGTCCTTTTCATTTATTTGTACAGAGGCCGGGTACCCAAGGAACCCCTAGGTTTGTCCCTTCACATAATTAACACAAGATAGAGATATGCGAATATGTGACGAAATGGTCTTTTACATGAATTAATTTCCGAGTTTTTATTCAGTTATTACTCAACATTGTAGTCTTAAGCAAGTGTAGTACACAATTATGCTTGAATACAGAAGATGAAAATGTAATAGTATATTTTTAGTTTACTGAAACAATGTTTCCTATTCTTATACTTGACTGAAACAATGATTCCTGTTCTTATCTTACACTAACACACATTCTACATTGCTCAGAGATCTATATACATAATTTAGACATGAACACGCATGAAAGAAAACAAATGATGATTCACATATTTATTGCAACAGCATAGTGATGATATATCAGAGAGAGAACCCGGAACCATGAAATTTTTCTTCTGTAATTTTGTCTATCCTAGAAGTCATATCTGCAGTTAAATATTTTTTGCCATCTCCAACAATGCCATTCCGGAAAAATGAACTATTGCTTATACCGTGCTTCAAATGTCCAGTGTTATTAACCTCTAGTTTGCTCATAGTATCAAAACTACACAAACATATGATCTGATCAAGCAGACATGAATTTTCTTCCTCTAGAGAGAAAGGTTTTCCGAGAAAATGTGCAAGGCGCCTCAGCTGAAACCGTGGCTCATTTTTCAGCTCTTCGTACCTCATAAAAAGCACCTTCTGTGGCTTTTCCAGGCTTTCTTTCCAATATCCCAAGATTTGATCCCATATCGGTCCAACTGCACTAATTCCCTTGCAGTACAAATCGAAGGCCTCTTCCAATGATATGGGAGATGGTCTCATGTTGACCTTGTTGGCAAAGTGAAAGAGGGAGACAAAGTTGTCTTTAATGTCCCTGCAGAGGTAAACAATTTTGCAGTTTGATGACGTAGAGTCATCCGTAAGGGATTTTGGGAGGCTATCTACAGGAATATGAGTAGCAAAGATCCTAGAGCTGCTGTCTGAGGAGTTGCAAACAGCATCATACTCAGATGGATTGAGTAATTCAAAAAAGGGAACGAGCTGATGGGGAGTTTTGTTAAGCAAAGGATGGTGAGGATTCTGAGGAGGGTGGACCTCACGGTTAATTATCGTATAGATGATGGCTTTTAACCAAGTGGTGCCGGATTTAGGGGCAGTAACAAGGAAGATATCATTTTCGCGGGGTTCAAAATGATTTTGACAATTAATAACACCTTGCAAAGCTAAAGGAGAATACCAGAATCCTTGGTATTGATATGAGTAGGTTGGAGCTAGACCTCTCTCTTTGGGCAAGGATGAAAG
>PHNY01296783.1:0-25899 GCA_003724115.2 Anethum foeniculum
ATATATATATATATATATATATATATATATATATATATATATATATTCAAATTAATATCCACTTGATAATTCAAGTTAATTGTTCGAAAACGAAATCTTTAAGTGAATCTTTAAAATAATTATTCACTTCAAAATAGTACTCTTGAATGAATTCTATTCGAGTATTCACTATTGAAAACTACACATAGCGTATTCGGGAACATCGTCTCTAGGTTCAAAAATCGTTCAAATCATAAACCCTGTACTTAAGGGTTTCTTGTAAAATCTAGCTTATAGCTATCATAAGTGTTATTAGCTCATAAGTGTTATTAGCTCATAAGCTCAACATTTAAAACATGCTTCGTATATTTGAAGAAATAAGAACTTCCAATCATGCATGCATTTTTATCACATTGTATAATCATACAACTTTTAATCACAACAAAAATAGTAAGGGTTGCAACTTGCCTGGTGGTCCTGAGGTGGTAGCGGGTCTCGGGTCGCTCCGATAATCTATAAACAATAGCATTACTCGGGATTAGTTACCGACCTTTGATGAAAACTCGATCTTTAACTCTTACATAAGCTTAAAGTTTGTTTTGAAGTCATTTACTTAACATTTCCACTTACGAACCCTCGGCTCCATCATTATTATAAAATCGAAAAATAATTGTTTTAACGCGAAACCTTCGCGAGAGTCTTACTAACTTCCTTTAACCCTTTAATTAAAAGTTTCATGATCCAACAATCCTTTTATGATCCTTAAAAACATCCGCAAAGTTGATTATACAATAAGGGGTGATTTCGCGAAATGCAGATTATTGAAAAGACCGTTTCTCCTAAACCGTAAATCCATTTCATACGATCTTTATATAAAAAAGAAGCTTAAAACATCATCTAGCTAATCATGGCAGTGGTGAAGTTTAACAGTGGGGAAATAAAGCCCAAAGTTGCACATAAAAACAGGGGATTGAAAATCGGGCATTACGACGGCTATGTTTACATGATTTCCAAAATCGTAACTACACCAAAACAACATCAAATCCCCAACAACTCAAGATCACAACTTATACTATCCATATCAGNCTTCTCAAGATCATCCACTTATACCATGTCTCATACATGGATCATTCATTCAACAATCATGACTAAACAACTTAGATAATCATGCTATAATCTTTACAACTTCATCCATTAACGTCATCAAAACCATGCTTAAACTTCAAAACAAAACTCAAAGTCAAACTAAGATTTGAAGTGATTATACCTTCCTTGGAGTGTTTAAGATCACTAGGAAGCCTTAAGGAGTCCTTAGATAGCCTAGATATGCTTTGATCTTCATGAAAGCACAAAGAAAAACAATGTTAGTTCTCGAAGAACACTATTCATTACTATTCATCCTAACATTGGATGAATTATTTGGACAAGCTATCCATGGATTCTCTATCTTAAACTCATAAGATATCTTGATTATGAATTATGGAAGCTATAGAAACAAACCTTAGAATTTATGGATGAGTGGAGCTATGATTTTGAGTTTATATTTTCTCCTTTTCTTTGCCTTATTCGAATGGAAGAAAGAAGAGAGAAAGATATGAGTTTTTTTTTGCTTTGTTTGATTTTGGTAGAAGTGAAATAATGCTTGGTTGAAATAATATCCAAGGGCTTTTTGCTTTATTGGTGCTTATGTCATCTCCATGACATCATCTTCAAGCCATATGTCTCATTCTTATGGTTTTATGATGCTTTCTTAAGCTAACCACTTAGTTAGATTGCTAAATACTTGGTTAAGCTTCTAACTAGCTTGGTTACTTGCCTTGCCACTTGTACAAGCTTGTTTCTTAGTCGTTTAATCGTTTTACGACTTGTTATCGCTCATTCCTATTGACTGATTGAAGGAATACATCTGTGGTTCTATTGTTAGGAGTTTCTCTAAAGCCCTATTAGTAATCTTTATTCCTCTATTCATTCTTTTAATCATCCTTGGATCTTACATCCTTTATTCTTTAATACCTTATACTCAATTCCTTCAGTATCTGGCAGATTCTTGGGAAAAATAAAAGTGCTCGTTTCTGAAATCCGATGACTTTTACATACACTTATATTCATTACCGAATACTAATACGGACTCAGAATTTCCATAAAAGATGTCCTATATAGTGTGGTCTGATTATATTTTCAATTAGCAAAAGTTACTATTCATCAGGGTTTTGAATAGTTACAAAAATTGGGGTTATTAGAATTCCCCATACGACGAATGGGATCAGCGATAGGATGGAGGAAGTGAGAGCAGGCGCCTTGCGAGATGCGTTAGCGAACAATTGGCATTAGTGGAATTTTTTGACGAAAATCTTGCAATCTTTTAACATCTTTGGCCAAAAGTATCCTTTTCTGAGAATTTTGTGTGCTAGAGCCTTGGCTCCCATGTGATCTCCACATATTCCCTCGTGTACTTCCCTCATGCAGTAGTCGACTTCTTCCTCATCTATGCATTTGAGCGTTGGAGCGATGAGTCCTCTTTTGTAGAGCTTGTCATCTTGAAGGAAGTATTTGGCAGCGTTGAACTTTATCTGTTTTACTTTAAGCGGATCCTCTGGAAGTTTGTCATCTTTAAGGTATGCTATGTAGGGGGCGGTCCACCCGTGTGCCTCACTGTCTATCTCCATCACTTCCCTGTGCTCAATGGCCGGGGTTGCAATCTTTTCGAAATAGACAACATCACTAGTTTCCGCATAATAGTTTTGGACGAGTTTTGGAAGCATGTCAGCCGTTGCGTTGTCATTTCTGTCAATTTGCATCAGCTCGTGAGTAGCGAATAAGGCCAGGAGCGATTTCACCAGATTTTGATACTTGCTTAACACCGCGTCTTTTGTTGTGTACTCCCCCAGTAGTTTGACGTATAACTAGCTGTGAGTCGCTGAAGATGGATATGTGCTTTACTCCAAGGTTTTTTGCCAGGTTCAGGCCCGCTATAAGGGCTTCGTATTTCGCTTGGTTTTTGGTTGCTTTGAAGTCGAGTCTGATTGCTTGTTTCACTTGGAAGTTTTTAGGGCTTATGAGGATGAGTCCTGCTCCGCTTCTGTTTGAAGTTGATGATCCGTCCACATATAGTTTCCATTTTGCGGTGCTTGGAGTTTGTGAGATGGTGCCATCTTCAGTCATCTTTATTTCGTTGGGGCCTGTTTTTTCACTGAAGGAGCATTCGGTTACGAAGTCTGCTAGGGCTTGAGCTTTGATCATTGTCCTTGGAAGGAAAACCAGATTGAATTGGCTGAGCTCCATTGACCAATTAATCACTCGTCCTGAGAGGTTTGGCTTGTGTAGCATCTTTTTCAGAGGTTGATTGGTTATTACTCGGATTTCGCGGCCTTGGAAGTAGTGACGCAGCTTTCTGGTGGCTGTTACTAGGGCTAGCGCAAATTTTTGCACATTTGGGTACCTTGTTTCTACGTCTTTCAAGACATGGCTAACATAATATACTGGCCTTTGAGTGCCCTCCGTTTCTCGGATGAGGACTGCGCCTACAGCCCTATCTGAAGCTGATAGGTAAAGAGACAGCGGTTCCATGGGCGGAGCGATGGCTAGGAGAGGAGGAGAGGAGATGTAGTGTTTGAGTTCCTCAAAAGCCTTTTGGCATTCTTCTGTCCAGGTGGTGGCCCTTGATATGGCGGCCCCCTTGAGGGTGTCGAAAAAGGGGAGGCATCTTTCTACGAGTTTTAATTTTAATTTCTGGTTAAAATTAAAATTTTCTTTTTTCATAGTCTGTGGCAACACAGTGTCTTGTGTTGCTGTGGTTAACACCTTATTGTGCTATGGCAACATACTCTTATGGCTTTGGTAACCCCCTGATATTAGTGTTGTGATAGGGTGAAAATTTCATATCTATAATAACATATGCTAAGGTAACACCCATGCTGAAATGTAACTATAGGCCATCTATAGCGTAGTGTAATAATGATTTGGGCTTCATTAATATCACAATTGATTTCAACTCACTCTTCAATCCAAAGATGAAACTAGAAACAAAATAATCTTCCCATTACCTACTATTCTTGAATAATACGAGTGCCTTTAACTCCTCAAATTTTTCCACATACTCAATTACAGTACTAGATTAATTATAGTACTAGATTGGACTAGTTTATTAAATTCTTCTTGCACATGCAGTCCTCCATTCTTATTAAACTTCTTCATCAAAGACTCACAAAAGAAATCCCAAGAAAATTTTCCATTTACCAACTTAAAACTTAGATACTAAATATCAACAGCCTTTCCATCTAGATACAATTCAATCATTTCAACCTTACAAGAATCACTAACCTGATTTAGCAAGAAATATCTGTTGCATTTCCTGATCCACATTCTTGGATCCTTCCCCAAAAAATAGGGCAACTCCAATCTTGGTTGATGAGGCAGAAACGCCTTTGGAACCCTATCCCTGTTGGATCCAACATCTTCTTCATTCTTGCTCTTGGACTTCCCCGAACCTGGAGTTTGTAATATCGGAGTGCGGTCCACCATAATCTCCCCATCATTCTCTACCGTTGTTTTCACATTTGTGTTCTTGAGAACCCCAATAACCTTACTCTTGATTCTTTCTTCCATTGAAGCATTGTAAGCTTCAATTTTTGCATCACAACCCGATACAAACGACATAATTTGCTCCATCTTATCAATGTAACGATTCTCCATTAACGAGTTACTCTCATTGATTTTTTTTGACAAGAATTACTTACTTTTTGAATACGAACCTCTAATTCTCTCCACAAATCCTAAGAATTCTTTGATCTTGTACTTCCGGCCATGTCAATGAAATGATTCCGAGATATCGGAAACTTTGATACCAATTATCAAGAGCTGAACTATTTATTTATTAAAACAATCTTACAATATGCAGATAGAAGTTTACAATGAACAAAGAATAGGAACAAGCACAATATTTCCAAAAGATGACCCCCTTTACTTACTAACTAATATATTGATCCATTTTCCCGCCGATCTTAACTAACTAATTATTTGATTATGTAACCAGGTCGGGTCATGACATTTTTACTCTCTTGTGTCTGGCCCTCTTTTATCTTACTAACCCATACTTCGCCCGTATTTCCCTTTTAGTTAAAATTAACTTTTTTTTAAAATTATAACTAAAATTTTGATTTATAGAAAAGATTAACTAAAAGTAATATATATACTCAAAGTAAAAAGAAAGCATCAAAACTTTAACGGCAAAAAAGAGGGAATATAAAGTGGGTATCTTTGTTGAATGCAAAAAAAAGAAAAAAAAAAGAAAAAAAAAGTGGGTATCTTTGTTCATTAACTGTTTGAGGTTGTTTTCTAAGTTTGGGGTCTTGTCCTCCTGTCCATGACAATAATTACCTTAATCCTTGGGTGGTTTTTCGGTCTAAACACTTTTGTTGATTCTTCAAACTACTCCTCCTACTAACTGGTGAGTCTTACCAAGTATTTTTTTTTTTTTTTTTTATGTATGTGTGTGGATAGCTTCACTTTGACTTGTGCTGTTGCTGTTTGATCTAGCTTTTGTGCTCTATCCTCAGGTCATTTTAGGTCCCTGTTCAAGGATTATGTAGACAACTTGTACTTGGGTTTCTGCTAAATTTTATATAATTTGAGTTATAGGGTTGTTCTTAGTGTGGGATCTATAACTGTTAGAGCAAAGAAGCTCTATGAGCTTTCATGTCACTTTCTAATGCTGAGTTCTGATAGTAATCAATACTATAGTTTAAAGATGATTAACTAGGGTAGATGATAACTCCCAATCCCGATCAAGTCCTTCCAACGCCGCGTGCGGTATAGCTGCTGGTGGGTGTCTGTAAAACAACACCGGAGGGGGGTTTGAGCCCCGCGGCGCCTCCGGTGTGAGAATAAGAGATGGTTCTTGGAAGGTAAAAGACTAGAAATGAGAGAGATCTAAATACGGAGGGTGAGTGTGTGTATAGTATGGTGTAGAGTAAAAGTGACCAACCCCTCAACCATTCATCCTAGAACTATTTATAGGCCCAGGACTAGGGTTTTGGGAAATGTACCTGTGATCCTAGCCCTTCATCACCAGGTGAGGAGGACGCCTGGCGCTCGCGGATGTCTTACACGTGTCCAGGTGAAAATTGTGGGAGAGTGTGTCATGAATGTTCTGGCGTGTGCCTTTATTGTGTTGATCATTGGCAATCATTAGCTGTCAAAATCACCAGTGGTCCCTAACCATGACTCGTGCTCCACCTGTTCATGTGTCATTCTAGCCATGATTGTTTTCTGGACTGGGCCCAAATGGACCGGGGCTAAAATGGGCCCAAAGGAACCGGGGCTAAAACCAGTTCTGTACTGGATTTAACTCTGGCCCAAAACAACTAGGATTAATTATATCCTATCAGTAGACTGCGTATATTTTCTCGATTTTGTTCACATCATTATAGTTTAGCCCGTTTATTGCAAATAATATGCAAGCCAAATCAGGCATTTAATCATAATTTAGCAAATTCCTTTTTATATTTTGTTACTCTTGATCTTCTGATCTTGGATTTACTTTGCGTGTGGATTCGTCAATGCCTGAGAGTTGTGGAAAGGTATTAGTATGATCTACTCAATTTGATGGTAAAATCTCTTGGTTTTACAGCTAGATCTGCATACTTGTGTGCTTAAGGCCTCTTCTGTTGGTTTAAATTGGTCCAGGGATCCTGACTTAAGTATAGATATGTTTGTGTGTGTGGTTTAATTCATATGATTGGCCATAACTAACAAACAAAAATGAGATACTTTTACCTAGAGTACAATGTAGCAGGGAGTTCCTAATTTCCCGTATTATAACTTCACTATGGAGATTAAGTATTGTTACAGCACCATTGTAAGTCTATAATATTATAGATGATGCATGGCACCTCTATGGAAAGATATACTTCTAATGAAATTTATGGATTCTAAACTAACTTTTAAGGAAATTATTCTTCATACTAATACGCTAAGATCTTTACTTAATTATCAGAGTATAAATTAAGTACTGCTATGTATTGTATCTGTATTTCTGTATGAGTGTCTATATGTTGATAGTATTCAGTTAAAGATGGAAGCAAGCTCGTATATATTTTTGCGGTACTGAACTCCTGCTGTCCGACGAGTTAGAACTGACTTCTTGGCTCTTTCATTGTTGTTTTAGGTTTAATTTTTTAGTCATAATGAATTCTCTACAATCAGCCGGGCCACCTATGAAGAACTCTGTTATTTCTGAGCCTCAGAAGCACACAACTGATCCGTTTATGAGGAATCCTAGTTATTCTATCAAGAAAAACGAGGCACAGAAAAATGGATCCACGGCAAACAATGACGAAAGTTTCATTGGCGTTGTTGAAGTGTATGTATATCAAGCTAGAGACATCCACAACATATGTATATATCAGAAGCAAGATGTCTATGCTAAACTCTACCTCACCAATGATCCTGAAAATGCTATCTCCACACGGATTATAAATGGTGGTGGGCAGAATCCCGTGTTCAATCAGATTATCCGGCTTAATGTCAGAAAGAATGACTCTTTAATTAAATGTGAGATATGGATGCTTAGCAGAGTGAAAAATTACTTAGAAGACCAGTTGTTAGGGTTTGCGTTAGTGCCGCTTTCGGAGGTTGTACTGAAAAATGGAAAGCTAGAGAAGTACTTCTCCCTCTCTTCAACAGAACTTTTCCATTCTCCAGCAGGTTTTGTTCAATTGTCCCTCTCCTACAGTGGAGCATTACCGGATCTCATGGAAATTTCTGCGTTTTTCAAATCTGTGACCAATAGGGAAGTTTCAGATTCCCTTGCTAGTGTTTTTAACAAGCTCGAGTTCCCTGATCCTAATATAGCGAATGAGAATCATATTATGGTTTCAGAGTATTGTGCGATCACATGTTCAAACATGGACTCACAGAGCTCTGGTAGTTTGGAGTCCAGTAATACTGATAATAACCTTAAATCTGAGATTGGTGCAGATGTGGTTGATAACAGCTCGACAGACAATATTAGTTCCATTGCTATCCCAAAGCATGACATTCCTTCAAGCAGCGGATCAATTAATGCATCTCCATCCAGTTCAATCCCTGCAAGCTGTCAGTCTTCTGATTCGCCAAGGACCTCAAAATCTTCGAGCGATGAATGCATTTCGCCTCCTAAAGATAAACAAAAAGAAAAAGCCGCCGAATCTGGAGATGACAAGAGTTATTTAACAACAGATGCTTCTTCAAATTCATCTGCAAATCCTGCCGTCACCTTGAACATTGAATCTGAGAGAAAGGTGGAAGAGCAGGATTTTGTTAACATGTACATGAAAAGCATGCAGGAATTTACAGATTCCTTGGCAAAAATGAAGCTCCCGATGGATGTTGGAAATGGGACGACTTGTTCTGGAGATTCAAGTACAGATCAGAATTCGCAGGGATCAAACACCCCCAGTTCCCGGGTTTTCTATGGTAGTAGAGCTTTCTTTTAAGCACCAACTGAGAAGACATTATGCAGGTGACTCTAGACTAGAATTACGTCTGCTGCATGGTTTTGCTATGCAGTATGAGTGTAGGACAATATACATCATGGTATTATCCATTGTATCATGGTATTTTTTAACCTAATTTAAAGTCGTAGACTTGTATGCGAGCTCTTACCCTATGTTGTGATAAACATACAGTTTATCCTTTTCTCTTGTTTGATAATTATCTAAACAAATAGCTTGTCTTATCTTTCTGCTTTAGCAAGTAAATGCCCCTCCTTTTGGTAGCAAGAGAATGAGGGTTCAAGCTATTACAAGTTACTAGAAATGTTTATACTTCTACATTATATTTTGAGTCATATATCCGATATATACATAAGACAGGAACCAAAAATTGAACCCTAGCAAAATGCACCCTAAGCTGCTAGTGTTTTTTAGGAAAGCTTTGTAAGTATCTTTTCTAATAGTAACGAGGTAGATTGGTCTGTTCTAAACATCTCTGAAATCTAGATAGCAAAACATTGTACAAATTAGATAGATAGGCCTTATGAATAGAAAGAAATCAGATCGGATTTGAGTTGGGACTTCAATCTTTAGTTTGTCTGGTATCTAAATACCGTCGAATTTGAATCAGATAGCATAATTTAACATCAAAAATCTAACAAAATTTTCAGCAATTTATTAATGGCATCACATTCCAGTTCTATTTTACAGTTTCACACTAGTAATTCTAAGAAAAATCTCACATACAGACAGAGAATATAAAATTACAGAGACGAAGTAAGAAGTACAAGGACAAAGTATTATCAACTTTGCCGGATGTTATAAAAGTTAAACAAGAAAATATAAAATGACGTTACTCTACTCTTAATACTACTCTTAATGCTGTAGAACCGAGTTCTGAACCTTGTTGAGGAAATGCACAACAATAACTTATACAGATCACTTCTGAGTATATCCGGCAATCTCATTTCACATCTTAACCGAGAAAAAGAACCTCAGGTTATATAAAGAGGAAAACTAATCTTAAACTCCCACAACCCTGGAAACTGCTCTATAATATACGTCTACTCCAAAACAGAAATCCTCATTAGCTTTTTGCAATATTCCGTGTATAAGATGACATGTAATTATTTTGGGACACGCTTGGAACTTAGAGCTGTCCCTCCGGTTGTCATGTTTGATATCATTAGCTAAAATTTTCTTCCCCATATCCAAGTAGTGAAATCTTCTATGTAGCAATTCCTGAAGAAAGTACCATTAACCAACATATATAAATAAGAGCTACTCCCTGCATATAGTGGCTGCAGTTCTTAATATCCTCAGAAATTTTAGTTAAAGCAACTTGAAAGTTTAGGCGTGATTTTAGTAACAACTTTTAAATTTAGCAACTGTAGCTAATTATCGAGTTTCTACAGAGGTAACATTCTACATGTGCTGATACGTTGTATGCAATCTATCAATCAGGTAAGTAGAAGTTACGTAATCATAAGGGAGATAGTAAGAACTAAGAAGTCCTGGTGACATTTATATATTTTGAAATTGTAAAGAGGTTAACAGCTTAGAAAAGTCTTTGTGGGAGACTTAAGGTCATAGATTACTCTATTTGCTACAAAATGTGTTTATCAGAATATACTGGATAAGTACACCAAATCGGTTCTATTTCTCAAACTTTATATGCTTAAAAATGTATTACCTCTATTGGCTTGTCTATTTGCAATATTATAAGACCCAACATATCCCTCGGAGCTTTTCACCGTGGATTCTGCTGCAGTGCCAAGCCCATAATCAAATGAACCAGAGTCATTAATCACTGAAGATGCAGACTGCCATGGCGCATCTTCAAACCTTGAACTGGCACTGTACAAGTCTCCATATGACTGTTCAAAATTGCCAGTTGATGAAACAAAAGATGAAGTTGCAGCTCCACCTGGTCCTATATTTCTTCCAAGCCCTGTAGCTCCCAATCGATAATTGTTTTCTCCACCTCCATACCTTATGTTACTGCTATATCCAGAAGCACTCCCTCCACCTTGACCCAAAACAGGAGAGGAACCCCAACTAGCCGAACTATCTCCAAATACTCCAAAACTCCCATTTCCAGACCCCGTGTATGTAACAGCAGGAGCAACAGTTGCAGAACTATTAGGGCCAACATTTGCCCATACATTTCTAGTAGGTGAGCTTAAAAAAGATTCATTTCTACCATTCCCCTCATTAAAACCAATAGGAGTAATGTACCTGTTTGAGTTGCTACCATGACTTAAACTTAAAGTCCGTCCATATCCAAGGTTGTCACTAAAGCTGGAGCTTCCTCCAAAACCCGTACTCAGCCCTGGTTCCAGACTCATATTCATTCCATATGCAGGGGAACCAATTGGAGAGAATGCAGAACGACCACTAACAACAGGGTTAACTCTACCATCCATCTTAACTCCATAGCCTCCTACTGGGCCCAGGTTATATCCCTGACCATAGCTATTGGGGAAGTTGTTGGTTCTACCAAAGGGATAGTTGTATCCAACAAGAGGGATGCGATTGGGACCTGGAGAGAGCTCCTTCGGAACTGCCCGTTTGACCTCGACCATTTTACCATTAAGCTCATGGAAGGTTTTGTGCAACACCTTATCCACTGCTTCCTCCGAATCATATGTGATAAATCCAAAGCCTCTTGGCCTTTGTGTATTATGGTCATACATCACAACAACATCTGTAACTGTCCCAAATTGATCAAAGTACAACTTAAAGTCACTTTCGGTGACTGTAGATGCTAAACCACCAACAAAAATCTTTTTTGTGCGGCCAGGACCAGGTGATCCTTGATTACTATGATTGTTTCTACTTATTATGTGATTATCATCTCTGGGAACAGCTTTTTTTGCTTCCACCTAAGAATCAAGTAGCCAGAAATGTTATTACACCTAGATACGATTTTCTTAATTTTTTAAAAAAAGAACTCATACTTTAGGCAAATTAAATAAGCCTCTTGAGAAATCCAATTTTATCACGGCGATAATGAGAGTAGAAAACGATTTTCGAATTTGCAGTTGTATACAATTAAAGCCTGTTTGGGAACTTGGATTTCATTTGAAATTCTGAATTTGATCAAATAAGCTGTTTGGGAACTTGGATTTCATTTGAAATTCTGAATTTGATCAAATAAGCTGTTTGGGAATTTGGATTTGGATTTCATTTGAAATCCAGGACATTCAAATATTAGTATAAACATGGAAATTTGAAATGACAACTCAAATCCTGTCATTGGAAATGAAATGTAAGTTTCCAAACGCCCTCTTAATATTACGGTAATAGAAACTAGCCTTTATCAGATTCATCAACAAGGAAACTGTACTTGAAGAATCAAGTTAAAAGTAACTACTTATGTTACGTTGTGATGACTAGATGACAATGATAACAAAGATCATGTAATAAAGAACTTACGGTTCGACCATCAATCATATGTTTCTCCCTAACCACTTTCTCTGCAACTGCAGGATCAGCAAAGACAACGAAACCAAACCCACGAGCACGACCTGTAGTGCGGTCTCTCATGATCACTACCTCAACCACTTCTCCGTATGCTTCAAAATATTCTTTAAGACGATCCTCATCGGTGTCCCAGGAAATCCCACCAATGAAAAGTTTACCGAGATCTGATTCCATCTGTTTCCACAATTGAAAGTAGAATCAACACTAGATATCATCAACTTTACACCAATTCCAACTCAACTCAACA
This sequence comes from Anethum foeniculum, assembly GCA_003724115.2. NCBI lineage: Eukaryota > Viridiplantae > Streptophyta > Magnoliopsida > Apiales > Apiaceae > Anethum > Anethum foeniculum. The sequence continues at coordinate 12,184 of PHNY01296783.1, forward strand.
CTAAATACAGAGATAATTATATGCAAAAAATATTTTTTAACAACTCAATGACTTGACTATCAGTAGAATTCGAAATTGACAAACAAAATTATAGTGTGATTATTACATAGTTGAATAATTGTAACCAATCTAACTGATCTAAATGTAGATAGGTACCACACTGAACCAAGAAAACACATACCTTATCCAGAAGCTTATGCAAAACCCAGTACTAACCAACTAGCACTGATCAAATTTTTGGTGGAATTCTCAGTTAAAAACAGGGAACATCTGGATCATACAAGCCTAAAGCAATACAAAATTCATGCAGATCAGATAGGCTGATAGGCAATTCAATATCATATATAATCAATGAAAATTGTAAAAAAAAAAAAAAAAAAGATTAAAATAAATAGAAAAAAATCCAAAATAAGACTTACCATTAGAAGATGAGCCCAGATGTGGAAAAATGGAAAGGAACTAAGATCTATGAGAATGCATTTACAGAAAAATTATAAACATAGATACATGTATATAATAAAATGAAAACAGAGGAGGTTCTCACCACCTTGTTTCTCTCTCCAAATGTAGCTCTCTCTTTTTAATTTTCCACTACTTAGTTATTAAATCAAAAGAAGGAATTCATAAAAGCTGAGATGAGTGATGAAAGAATATATAAATATAAATATATTTATATATATAATGAAAGAAAGTGTGTACTAGGCAATCCTCTGGTGTCCCTAAGAATATTTGGAGAAGTGTCAAGAGAGATGACAGCAGGAGGTGATGTTGAACTATTACAATACTATTTGCATTTTGAATACTAACTCAAATAAAACTAATACTACTAGTATTTACCATAACAACTTGTAATAATATTGCTCATATAAGATTGCACATATCTCTCACTATAGATCACATGCTTCTGCTGCATTTCAAGTAAATATTAATGGTTGTCGAAACCATTTATCAACAATTTTTAATGCTGATATGTTCAACCGATTATTATCAACAATTAATGGTTGTTTATTAGGCATAGTTAGATATAGCGCAGGAACTTGTTTAGATTAGTATCGATCTACAACATTGCTAGGTAAAAATGTGACTTTTGATCAATCTCAAACGTCAAGATTCGATAAAGATTGATGGATGTTGACATTTTGAAGATTGGTCCCCCTCCTACTCTTGAACCTTGACAACTTACCTATTTTAAGTTATGATTTTCATACTTTATTTTTCTTCTTTGGTGGATTCTTATGAATGTGTTTTTTTGCTTTATTATTTTATTTTGCCATACAAACAATTTAAACAGAAACTACTTTTCTATTTTCTGATATATTTAGTTGAAAAAATTCTTACTTAAAGTTTCAAGATGTACTATGCTATCTGTAAACGAATGGTAATTAGTTACAATACAGAGCAATTAGTTTGATGGTAATGCACTATATTATTATTCATGAGGTAAATTTCATTTAAGTCATATATTGTACCGCATCATGTAATGTAAGTCTAGAAATGGAATAATATCTCACATGCCACAATGTTCATTTAAGTTGTTCCTAGCTCCTACTGTGTGAACAAAAGATAGAGATTCTTCAAAACCACGGGAAAGCTTATGCAAACATATTCAAAATCCTCAGCGGATCCATCCCGGAGTACTCTCCCATTCCTCTGGCACAACAGAGTCAAGTAAACAGTTTGGTGTTGATTCAATAGAAGTAGTTGATGCAGGGGAAAGATCATCATGCACATTCGCAACCTCTTCGATTTTCTCAAGGACTTCAGCCATAGTTGGCCTGTCTTCGGGAAGATGAGCCACACATTTCAGGGAGATATTCAGCAACGGAAAAGCGTACTTTGCAATTTTTGCAATCTCCTTATCAAAAACCTCTCCTGTCCATTCTTCTCTTACCATGGCTCTTACCCATTTTGGAAGGTCTAGTCCACTTTTTTCAACTATTTTTCCAGTAAGTAGTTCTAACAGAATCACCCCAAAGCTGAAAACATCACTTTGTTCGGATAAAGTTTTCTCTGGTGCTGTATATCCGTTGGCATTGAAGAGGCATGCTTTCTTTGGATCCACAAGCTTCGAGCACCCATACTCACTTATCAGTGGCATCTCATCTTCATTTAGCAAAATGTTTGAGAGTTTGATGTTACCGTGTGGAATAACTTCTTCATCTTCACACATTTGGTAAATGTAATCCAAACCCCTCGCTATACCTACAGCTATTGAAAGCCTAGTTGTCCATGGAAAATCCCTCTTGCCCTCGGTATATTCTGCATAAACAAAAGAAATATGCATGCTAATTTTTTATATTACCCGGCATTTACTTGTTAGTAGTTAGATTGACAACTATAATGTCACCGCTAGTTCTTTGATGGTATAAATTTACTTACTTTCTAGCTGCGAAAGAAGGCTTCCTTGAGGTTGAAACTTGTAAACGAGAAGTTTTGTCTCATTTGTAAAGCCATAAGCAACAAGAGGAAGAAGATTTTGATGCTGCAACTTCCCTATTTTTTTCATAATGGTGCAAAATTCGTCGAATGAGAGAGGTGATTGCTTCAATCTCTTGACAGCAAAAATGGTATTACTATTCTTGAGCTTCACCTTGTAAAGGCTGCTACAAAGCCCATGTCCTTGCAAATCAGCTTGTGCTTCAAGAAGGTCAGACATTTTAAATCTTTCCTTTTCTTCAACAAAGAAATAAAGCTCGGGCTGTCTTACTAGTTCAGCTGGCTGCACTTCTTCCACATCTTTCATAGGTGGAAAATTTGGAGGAGCTGGAGATTGTGCCAAGATCTTTAGAATCTCCTTATCTTTCGCGGACTGAACAGCTTTTCTGTTCACAAAGTATGCAAACATAAAGAAAAAAGCTAGGCCTAAAACTAATGGTAACCATTTGTGGAATGATATTCCATCCGTTGGTTCCTTTACAGCTTCGTTGGTTCCATAACTTTGCAACAATGCACGACGATAAGCCTTTGCAAAATTTAAATCGTTTTCGTGATGTGAAATCTCTGATAACTCACTTGCATTACAATCATCAATAAAGATGGGAAATGCTGCAATGCAAATTAGTAAGAGCCACAACTGTTCATCTTTGATTCTGCAGTGCACCATCATTACGTCCTTGCTTGAAAACTAGAAATATGCTTGATTTGTTATTTGTGGGAGAAAAAACAATGAGTGAAATGATATTATGTGAATGAGTGGTAAAAACAATGCTTAAAACGCACACACATATCTGTTTGTTCGTTACATTCCAAGTATGTGATGGCTAAACTACTTGGATAAACTATAGTTATGTATGGATGGGCAACATCTTTAACAAGAGGAACATTCTTAATGTTTGTAGAGATCGATGATAGTTAAGTGTGATACTGATAATTGGAATTGAGGCACTTAAAGATTTTTAGTCCCAAACCTCCATATATTACTCCTGTATTTTTATTTTTATTTTTTTAAAATGAGAAATTAAAGATGACATTCACTTGCTCTTCTTAAGAATAAAAAGATCAGGTAGTCCATAACAGAGCTTGTATTAAAAGGTTGGGAGGAATAACATAGAATATATCGGATGTCCCATGTATTATTTGATTTGATTTAAAAAGGGTGTTGTATTTCTTTATCATTTTCTTACCAACTTGGACCAATCTATAGTGTTGCTATACTTCTATCCTAACTGTTTAAATTTGAGTTCCACATTAGTTATGTATGTTTTTGACTTGTAATTTATATCCCTGGTGTCTTTGATCCATCCATTTCTATACTAACTTTCTTGCTTATTCTAAATTTTTAACTAATGTAGCCAAATTTAGCCTATTAATGCTGATCTATATGCATATTGATCATATAATTTGGCATTTCAAAAGTTGAAGATTAGAGTCAAGTCTTATAAAGTCCTCACAAAATTACTTGCCAATTTCTATAATTGAGTAAATGATGATTTACAAGAATAAAATTATAAAATTCAAGTCTTATACGTCTTCACAAAATTACTTATTATGCAAGTTGATTAAAGGACAAACTTATATATGTTTACAGTTCTATAAGCTCAAACAAATTATTACAGCTACCCTTTGATACAAATCCTTCTCCATATTATCAAATCACTGTAATAATACAATGATCGTTCCACTTCCTTTCTCCACACTAGGGTCACTCTTGCTCGACGATACAAGTAGTAACCAGTGATCATTTCTATTCTTTCATCATCCACCTCTGATTTCTAAGCTTGAATTAGATCTTACACTGTACTCAGCTACGAGCTTAGCGAATGCAGATGTTTTATTCATCAGCAATTTTGTAGGGGAATCGTATTCTTCAAGGAGCCCTGCACATGAGTAGTTTACAATTCTCGTATTAGCACTAATAAACAATCTAGTCTTTCGAATGAAATCTGTAGTAAAATATCCTCACGGTTCAAACTAACCATTATTCAACACAAGGACCATATCACTATCAAGCACAGATGTTATTCTATGTGCTATAGTTAGTACTGTAGAATCTGAGAAGTGTTCCCTCAGGGTTTTCTGAATCATATTATCAGTAGCTGTATCAACCGATGCAGTAGCCTCATCAAGAACTAATACTTTGCTTTTCTTAAGTAGTACACGACCAAGACATACCAACTGCCTCTGACCTACACTCCAATTCTCCCCATTTTCCGAAACTGCAAGGATTAGGGTAAAAATTATTATCAACTTATGCTTGCTTACAAGTTGGAAAAAGAATAATGTTGTAGGGTCATATGAAGCTGACCTGTTGAGTCAAGCTTGCCTTCCTTCTTGCTTGCTTCATCTCCTAATTGGCACTTGTTGAGAACCTGAATATCATTATGAACTACAGATATTAATATGTATTGTATGGTACATAGTCGAGTTTTTCAATATACACCAAGCTAGCAATACATTAATACTTGCCACCAACCCACCTCCCATATTTGTTCATCAGTATAGTCTCCAAGAGGGTCCAGGTTGCTCCGGAGTGTCCCCTCGAACATAGTTGGATCTTGAGGAATGATGCTTAATCTAGATCGCAAATCATGTAATCCGATCAAACAGATGTCGACCCCATCAATTGATATTGTTCCTGCTGCTGGCTCCACAATGCGAAATATGGTTTGTATAAGGGTCGATTTACCACTTCCGGTTCTCCCTACAATTCCAGTCTTCCTCCCTCCTTCAAAGGTGCAAGTAAGACCTCTCAAAACGAGGGGCAGATGAGGAGCATATCGAACCTGTAGCCACGAAAACCCAATTACTTTTAAAAAGTCCTAATATGTATATATTACATTCATAAAAGTCGGTGTAAAAGCTTAAAGAAGCACCTGTAGGTTGTAGACATCAACTTTACCATACAATGGCCAGTGATCTGCTGGCCTATTTGATTCTAAGATAAGAGGAGGCTCACTTGGGATAGAAGTGTACTGGAACATTCTTTCAACTGATATGATTTTATTCTCCAGATTACAGAGACTCCATATTACCCAAGCTTGTAACTGGTTTAGGTTGAGGCCATAAGTAACTGCTAAGCCTGCTATGCCTGCAAAGCGATATGTCACCAACATCGGTGGAAAAACTTAGAATTTGAAGGAGCAAAATCAAATGCAAAGCAAGAACTATGTGCTATGGAGAAGTCCCAAGAGTTGATTATAATGATTAATGAATTTACATACTCAGCAAGGCTCCTTCCCCCTTTCCCCATCGAATCCTCACCCTCCCCCTCCCCCTCCCCATATACTTCGAAACTAATTTATTGAAAAATATACCAAAAATTAAATCACATACTTGGGTCTATTGTTCCATGAGGAACAGAGATCAGGAAAACCAACGAGAAGGCAAATGTTAGAGAAGACAATATATCCAAGCGAAAGGTCAGCCACTCCCTCACACCAAAACTGTGAAACTTTGGCCGGGAGCTTCCATCGATTAGTTTCATATTTGTTTCCCGGAATCTGCATTCTTGATCAAAACTCCTAATCGTAGTTGATCCTGAGATTGTTTCAGCAAAATGTTGTATAACTGGAGCTTGACGCACTCCAACTAAACGGGCCAGCTCACGTGCTGAAGGTAGATAATATTGCTGCAATATAAAAATATAACATTCAGCTGAAAATAGAGGACAAGTTAATATGGAAAATGTTTTTGCCTCTCACATCGTTTGTTTTACATCCTTCTACATTCATTTTTACAAAAATCATAACCTGCTGACAAACATATCTTAAAACAAGATCATGCTTGATCATTTGCAAATAAAATTATGCAGCATGTACTCGAATTGGAATTTAATTAATTCACTTAGCATCTTTCAAGTTATATGTTTTTGAATATTTTCTATGCTCACAGTTAAGTTTCCACAAGGAAATATGAAAGACAAAAAACTTTTGAGTAGAGGTAAACTCACTTCATTTTATTTCTCTTTCTTTTAGAATGCTCAACATAAAAGAACAAGTACTAAGAAAAGGGACACACAAATATACCTGTAACCAAATGCAAATTGCAATAACGGGAACAAAAATTAGGAACACCTGCCATGCCACCTGCGACATTACAGCAATAATCCCAAGAAGTTGTATAACTGAAAAGGCAAATGTACCAACTTGATTGGGCATGTCCAAATCAACTGTGCTCTGGTCCGTAGATGCCTGAAAAAAATAAAGTAATTTATACAGATATCCTTATTGCATAAAATGTACCAGCCGTTCAATGCACTTACTCTGTTTATGATGCGCCCACTTGGAGTAGAATCAAAGAAAGACATTGGAGCACGAAAAATGCAAGCATGCATTTTGTAGAAAAGCGCTGTTGCTGTCTTGTATCCAGCGATTGCAAGAGATAGGGATCTTCCAAGTATGCAAAAAGAACTTCCGATTGCCAAGGCTACATAAACTATTATTAGAGTAGAAACTTCAACCGGAGCAGCCACACTACTTGACACAGGAGTTGCCCAGGCCATCCAGTAATTGCTTCCAATCTGAAGTACTTGAAAGAAAACTTGTGACAACAAAATAACGGGTACGAGTGCACCCCGATATGCTGTTGTTACATATTTCCAGTAGACTAAGAAACCGACTCTCCCTTTCTCCCTTTCTTCTTCTTTAACGAGCTGTCCTTTCGGTGGTCCTATTTCATCCGGTGGTTCAGCGCTCTGAACATCTACAGTCTGTTCCGAGGCCTGAAAACTCCCTATACTGCTATTCTTACCAAGATTAGAAGATTTAGAAGCTGGCCCAGCGTCTAAAGAGTCGAGTGCAGATAAAGCTGTCTTATGTGCACCCACTAGTTCAATAAAGTCACTCCCTGAATCAAGTATTTCACCATATTTTCCGGATTGTGTAATCCGGCCATCTTTCATAACCTAATAATATGGAATTATCTCAAAATGTATTATCACATATCATGAGGAAGGAGACACAAAGAAGTGTAGCTCACCAGGATGAGGTCTGCAGCAGGTAGAAACTCAACTTGATGAGTTACATAAATCACTGTCTTCGACTCCAGAAGGCCCAGTAAGCACTCCTGTCAAACGAAACTTGTCAAATGATGTAATGACAAATAAAAGATAAAACAGTAAAACAGAACACATATATGACAGTTAACAAGAAACCAGTCAAAGATTATCAGGCATGTTATCAAAGAATTGCACTGAGGTACATATTTCATTTTAGATATTAAAAAAAATGTACTGCACCGTGAATAGCTTAGATCCAGTATGAGCATCCACAGCGCTAAATGGATCATCAAACAGATATATATCTGCTTCTTGGTAAAGAGCACGAGCCATTTGTATTCTCTGCTTCTGTCCCCCACTTAAATTAATTCCCCTCTCACCTATTACTGTCTGATCTCCAAAGGAAAGAATTTCAAGATCCAGCTTCAGGCAGCATGCTTCGAGGACCTTCTCATACCATGCTCTGTCCATCTCCTTTCCGAACAGTATATTGTCCACGATTGTTCCACTCTGTATCCAAGGCGTCTGAGCAACATACGCCTTTGTTCCACTCATCTTAATGACACCTTGAATCTTTGGCACTTCCCCCAGGATACTAGACAGTAAACTTGACTTTCCTGAGCCGACCATACCACAGACAGCAACCCTCATGCCATGAGATACTCTGAAATTGATATCATTCAATGTTGGATTGGGAGAGCATACATCCCAGGAAAAATTTCCACTTACTATCTCAACTGCAATATTTGAGCTACCTCTTTCAAACATCTCTATAACGTTCGTCTGCAGGTCTTCCAGACAAAGAAATGACGCTATTCTGTCTAGTGAAACTTTAGTTTGAACTATCATTGATATCGTATCTGGCAGAGTATAAATAGGCTCCTGAAGTATCCTAAAAGTTGCAAGAGCAGACAAAACCTTTCCAGATTCAAGTGGGATCCCAAGAAGCATACATGTACAAAACGTTACCACAGCCACAAACGTCGGAGTACCCCAAAAAACAAAAGTAACTATGGCATTAGTGTAAACAAACTTCTTCAACCACCCTGCCTCAATATTTCTAAGATCCACAATTTTAGACAAAAATCTCATTTCCCAGCCCTGAAGCTTCAGAATCCTCATGTTTTTTAAGATTTCAGACGTTGCCTTCATTCTATGATCTTTAGATTTCATTAGCTTAGTTTGAAAATTCTCCTGCAATCCCCCCAACGGTATGTTTACCAACATCACAATCACAGTTGTGACCAATGTAGCTACGGAAGCAAGCCCCAAATTTTTATATAAGATTGCCAATGCTAAACCAACTTGAAGGATGACTAACCATAAATCATGCATATACCAGCCGAAGACACCAATCCTTTCAGCATCTACTGTCATTATATTTATGATCTCCCCACTGGTATTACCCTGCTTTGATTGACATGACAGTGTCAATCCCTTGTGATAGATCAATGTAATAAGAGCTGCCTTTCCCCTGGTTCCTATCTGCTGCACCTTAAAGAACCAATGCCTTTGTGTCAAACACTCTATAAGCTTTGAAACGACAAATGCAGAAACTAAAAAGTACCCTTCTTTCAAGTCCTGGCGTCCATTTAGGTATTGAACAAATGTATCAATGAGGTAGGGACCAACATAAGAAGCCACCGTGTTCATCATTGCGAAAAATGCTGTCAATAGAATTTCTTTCCACATGGCATAAAATAGTGCTTTCGCCAGCTTAAGCGTGGTCACACTCCTATCACCACCACCGGTATAACCTAACTTATCTCTTAAAAGCGGAAAGGCACCTTTGACACTATCAATACTTGCAACCTGAGGAACATCTTCTAGGTCTAGCGGCTTTATATATCCTAAGGCAACTAAAGAGCCAATCCAAGAGAAAGTAAGGATACTGAATATATTAGCACTTGCATAAGGGGTCACAGTTTCAGCCCCTCCAGACTTTTTACACTCTTCACCATTACTTAACCTACTAAAATCAGCACCTAAAAGGGGTTCGTGTGAAGTACCATTTTCAGTCACTTCATCTTTTCTAGAAAACCCCACACAACAGAGAAAAAAACCTAAAACTATATACAAGGCATCTGACATCACAAACTGAAGTGGCAAAGGCTGGCTTGTATGATAGTATACATAGTCTACAACAACACAATAACAAGATATCGAAAAGAAAAAACACCACCACACCCTTATCAACAATGGGTACTTAACATCACGTAAGTTTGGCATTGGCACTTGGGTATACAGATAAACTGAAATAGCTAACCAAGAAAGTGCTTTACTAACTGAATCAAAAAGCACCAGTATAACGAAATCGGACCAGACATTTGTATACCAATAAAATTTGTCCAATATACATAGAACAAAGTTAAGAAGAGCAAGAAGCAAACTACAAAACAAAGCATGCCTATAATAAGGTAAGCTAGTAATATTTCTAACTAAGCCTTGTTTATGACTGTGATCAGAATCGTCTCTCCTAAACATGTTGCAAACCCATGACACTAGTATAACAAACAAGAACACTAAGTGTAATAAACAAGATAACCCATGCAACAACATGGGTTTAAGTAAAGAATCATCATCATCAAACAAAGAAAAGAAGTGATTCATAATCATACCCTTGTTTTGTGAGTCTGGTGATGCATGAAACAAGAGAGAATCACAATTATTTAAGCTTTTGAGACTTTTAAGAGAGGTAGTCTAAAATCTGCACTGATTAGTGGATCATACTTTTCTTGGGCTATGAAAATGAAGTGTGGGACTGTGAGTGCGGACTCCGTAGATGTGACAAATATGTAGAGTGACAGATTATATTAATATACAAAAAGAAAACAAGTTTGAATAGTATTTAGTAGAGAAATAGCTAGAGTTGCAATTTGCCAAGTCATAGAGAAGGACTTCTGATAAATACTAATTAATTCCGTGATTTGCAAGGCCGGAGCAGATCATTGAGAGAAATAGGACCCAACGCAAGAAAAGTAAACCGGAAATTTATGTAAGATACTATGGTCTCCGGACATGCTTAGCGACCTGCATGGTGAATTAGTTACTACTCTGCTACCAATTTCGTGCAATTGGTTAAGCGTGTGTCAATGTGGCCGTGTTTGGAAGTTAGCCATCTGAGAGAAAACTGGTTTATTAAATTAAATTAGAGTTTTGACCAAATAAAAAGTGTTTCACATTTTAGCGGATTGAAATAGCAGTTTGTACTCAATAAAGTAATTTTAAAAAAATTACTTGGAGGAGTTTTTTCAAAGAGCTAAATGACATATCTATTTACCAAATAATTTTATTCAAAATAGTTAAATTCAATCTACTAGTCTGAATAGCTTACTCAATCAGCTAGTCAAAACAACTAATCTGCTACCGCTAATATCTAACAGCTAATTGACAAACATGCCGATATATCTCGGGTGAGCATAAAAATTCGAAAACTGGAATATCCGAATTTCTAATCCGGTATCCGATTAAAAAATCTGTAAATTTGGATATCCGATCTGGAAAAATCAGACCGAATATCCTGTTCGATTATTTTTTTGTAAATTTGAATACGGATTTGGATCACATATTTACAAGAATGAGAATATCCAAATCCCATCCAATTTTTTATTTCTAATAAAAATAAATTCTATATATAATACTCCCTCCGTCCCAGCAGGTTGTTTACGCTGGGGGAAGGCTTGGCACGCATTTTAAGACTTATAAAAAGTATAGTTCTGTAATTTTTTTTGAATTTTTTTTTCTGTATAAAAATATAATAGTTTAACTTTTATTCAAAAAAAAAAAATTTTAAAAATAAATTATGGAACTATATTTTATAAGAGCCTTAAAATACGTGTCGAGTGCACGGTTCCCAACTTAAAGAACCTGATGGAACAGAGAGGGAATACATAACAACTAATTAATCTATTCATCATCAACTAATTAACCACATACTTCTCACAGTTTCAGAACTTTCATACATAAAACTGCAATATGAAAGACCAGTACCCTAACATTAGTACATGTATTATTTCTGTTGTTATTGTCTCACTTTTTCCAAGTACATTATTTAATGCTCAAATTACAGAAACATGAAATTGTATACCTTTATTTTCATAATAAGAGTCCTTTAAACCTAAGTATGTGATCAATGTCCAGATTTACAAATACATAAATAATATGTTCAAACTCGAAATTGAGAGTGGAAATAATGTAATATTTTAATTCAAATAATCCATTTTTCGATCCGATGTAAGCGGATATTCAAATATTCGAATATTCGGTTTAACCGGAACCAGATTGAAATTTTAGTGATCCAAAAAATCGGATATCCAGTTTATATTTCATAACCTGACTAAATATCCGATTTTGCTCACCTCTAAATATATGTAGACATGAGTGATTATTATAAGAGAATACAAAGAAGAAAATCATAATCTTTTCCAAAAAAGTAAAGAGAAATTACTAAAAATTCTCTTTTTTTAAAAAACATTTTGCGATTTTACTATCTTTTATAATTTTTTGCAAAAATACGGTTTGCAACCAAAAGCAACCACATATGCAACTTCATTTACGTCACGAATTTTTTTGCAAAAATACGGTTTTGTTGCATTCGAGGTTGCATGTGATGGCATCCGAGGTTGCATTTGAAGTTGTTTGGGGTTGCAAACCGAATTTTTGTAAAAAAAAATGAAAAATCGTATTTTTACAAATAAAAACTTTGAAAAAACGTATTTTTACAAAAAAAATTTAAAAATTTCGTATTTTCGAAAAAAGCTCAAAAATAAATATGAAAAATCATAAATAAATTCCAACTTTTACTATTATAACTTCATTTGGTGGTTATCTCATATAAGAACATTGAGACTGATCTCAGGTAAATAATGTGACTAATCTCAGATTCCGTTTTTTCTAATCCTTTAGAGAAAATGGAACCTGAGATTGATCTCAAGTTGTTTTACCTAGGATAGACCACTATACTACGTCATTTTGTGTATAACTAACAGTTTTTTTCCCAACTAATTGTTCCCTCTCCCGAGTCCTGTACTCATTTTTTCACTCTTTTTTTGTATTTTCAAAACCCACAATAAAATTAACAAACTCTCTCTCTCTCTCTCTCACTCCCGAAAGATTGAATAAGAAGTGAGTCAGTTCCTATTCATCTTATGAGACTCATGCATTAAAATGTCATTTTCTAGTGTTCACAATTTCTTACTTCTAATTATAATATCACCACTGTAAAAATAATATATATCCTTCGGTGATGGTTCTCGTATCATAAAATAGTATAAAATAGATCTAAGGGTTGCGCTCCAAGAACTTTTTTAAAATGAAAATCGTGAGAATTGGTAATTACTGTAGTTCAAACTTGTGATTTTTTTTAAAGTTGAAATTTCGAATTTGTTAAATTGGTGATTTTATGCAAAACAAAAATTTTAAATTTTATAAAATTATCAATTTTAACTATGAAAATAACCAATTCTCACGATTCTCATTTTAAGAAATTCTCATTTAAGCAAAAATCTATATATATATGGGTCATGGTCCTAACAATCGTGTGTAGAGACTATTTATCTAATACACTATTTCATATCTATATTTTAAGGGCCGGATTAAAGCATTTTTTTTACCGATCCATGAAAAATTATAGCATATCGGTAAAAAAAATACTTCAATATGTACTCTTAAAATACAGATCTAATGGTTATGCACCAATATGTTACATAAGACCTCCGTGACGCGAGTGTCAAGAAACAAAACCCTGTATATAAATATACAACACTCCCAACATACCCCTATGGGGGGGGGGGAACCTCCCACCATACCGCCCATCCATTTCATAAATTTCCTACAATGTTTTAATAAATATCAGGCAACCATTACTAACTAGCAAAACACGAACTAAAGCATTGTTCAATCTCATCTCTAATTATCATCGTGTACTTAATAAAATTTCTGATAATCAATGTTTCTTATGCATTTCGAAATCTTGAATTCGATTACTCTACCACAAGTTTTCCTTGTGCATTCGAAATCTTTAATTCTTTCGTGCAATGTACTCTGCCACAAGTTTGGAAAATGAAGAAGATTTATTTTCTAGCAATTTTGCAGGGATATCATATTCTTCAACCAGCCCTACAAGAGTTAAATGATATCCAATTAATATCTACTTATGTGCAACATAGTCTTTTGAAAGGAATTTAAGCAACAAACCAAATAAGTAATAGTAATAGTAATAGTAATAGTAATAATAATAATAATAATAATAATAATAATAATAATAATAATAATAATAATAA
>PHNY01296791.1:1097-21771 GCA_003724115.2 Anethum foeniculum
CAGTTGTCAGTTTGGGGGTTTGTCCCGGCTGGATTATAATATTTTGTTATCAATAAAATCTTATTGTTCGTCAAAAAAATAAGAGTTAACATGCAAAGAATAGAAGAAATTACCACTGGGATGCCTTTCTCCATCCAAAAATTACGTCCAACATTTTCATCAAGTTGTAAAGGTCTGTTGGCTGGTTGCTTCAGTGTTGGTCATGAATAATATTACAAATATATACTCCTATATATATATATATTGAAAATTGAAGAGAATGTTGTACGTAAAACAGAGTAGGAGGAGTGGGTTGAGAACACGAGGAAAGTGGCGCCAAACGGTTGCCTCTCTCTCTGGAACTGGCCCCTGGCCACTATTCTACTAGTACACCACACTTCCTTTAATTATTTATTAATTATTGATGCCTTTTTTTTCTCAAATTTGTCTTTAAATATTTATCTATGACTCCGCATAAGATATTACTGAACATCAAGAATTCGAACACAGTCTGAGTAAGATAGATATGTACGTAAATATTTAAATTTTATGTAATAAACAATTATTAAAGAATAAAATACAAACAAAATATTACAATAAAATATTATGCATACTATATAAACCGTTAAAATATTATCCATACTAGCTTACATTCCGTGCCATGCACGAGTTCCCATTAATATTTATATATTTTTATTTATATTATATATAATATTAATGAAATTCTAATGTAAATAATTAGATACTAAAATTAATTATATATAAATTTAATCTGAATGTGTATAATTTCAATTTAAAATCAAATAGTATAAAATAATATATAATTGATAAGATTTGAACCATTAACATTGGTTTTATCTTTATAAATAATAATATAAATGGTTATTGTTGGCATGATACTTATTTATATCTTTATATCTTTATAAATAATAATATAAATGCTTTGTTGTTGGCGGGAACGAACCTGGAACTTGGGTAGTGTATTTTTTTTAATATTTGGATCTAACGTCTCTAATTATTGGATTAAAAAAATATGAACAGTCATGATTAAACTACGAAACCAACCAAACCAAACCAAACAAAGAGACCAAATTATACTCCTTTCTGTTATTATAATTTAGTATATATATAGTTCGTTGCATGTATAGTTATTGTTATAATTTGAAATTAAAAAATGGGTTTTGGGCCAAAGTAGAACTCATACTCCATTTAGTTTTTTTTTCGCTAAGCCATACTCCTTTAGTATTAAACATATTTAATATTTAGGCTTGCGCACAGATTATTGGGCGGTTTTGCAAGAAATTCAGTTCAAAGAATTCTACCGCATTGGGATCAAAGACTGTGAAGTATTTGAAGGAAAATGCAGATAGTTTTGGTGGAAATTTTAGTGCCATGAAGAATTCTGCAATAGTATGCAAGTTCGTTCAAATCATAAGAGAATGGTAGCATAAGAGATTTAGTGTTTAGGATAGCAGGGATCAGGATCAGATGTTGAAGGGAGGGGGCAAATCATGGAATCTCACATGTCGAAGTGCTTTAATGTTTGAATCCGCTTCATACCCAAAAGGCCGGAACCGGTAACATACTAAGTCCGGCAACGACTTCACATAATGGTAACCGTTTTCTCCCCATCAATAGTCGTACCTTCTCGAGATTGGTAACCGTTTTTTCCCCACCAATGATCGTGTTTTCTCCAAACTGGTAAGTCCCGTGTGAATAATATCACGGGCTAAGGTACTGTCTCGAACATATCACACACTATATATTATGCACTAAGCCGGGGTTCTTCACGGAAACAACTTCCCTACTCTCAGGGCAGGGGCATGGTTGCGTATATCATACCCTCCCCAGACCCCGCTCTAAGCGGGATATACTGGGTACGTTTGGTTTGGTTTATACTTCGTTGCACAGCACCGCCAAGTAACAGTCAACTTATAATCATCGTACAGCACATATACAAGTATAGGAAAATTAAGGGGATTTTTTTAAGTTTGCCTAGTATGCATACTTATACTTATAATATATTAATCGGAATGTTCGTGAAGTTGAATAGGATGGAGATAGTAAAAGAGATTTAGGATGATATGAAAGTAAGTGGGACAAGCCCGGATTTGAATTCCTATACGCTGTTGATTCATGCATTGTGCGAGAAAGAATGGAAAGAAGCCTGCCAATTCTTTGTAGAGATGATAGAGAAGGGCATTCTTCCACAAAAGGTCACGTTTGAGACGCTTTACAAAGGATTAATACAATCCGATATGTTGAGAACATGGAGAAGACTGAAGAAAAAACTTGAGGAAGAATCAATCACTTTTGGTTGAGAATTTGAGCAATATTACTTGAAGCCATATAGGAGGTGACACAAATTGGTAAGTTTACGAGGTACCGCGTAAAGTTTTCTCTACCGGTTCGCATTGTAGCCCAAGGTCATCTTTGTTTCAAAGGATTATAATCCTTGAAAAATTACATTAGCTTTTTTAAATTTGAAGTATTATAATTCCATGAAATTGAATTGCAATCACCTTTTTGTTACATTTCTATGGGATTATAATCCCTTCTCTCACAAGATATTATAATCCCATGAAAATGAAGTAAAACAATGATTAAAATGTGAGTTCATGAGATTATAATATTTTACATCTTGAAAAAAAGATTTACTTATTGGGTATTATAATCTTTTCAAACAAATATGACCCAAGTGGTTAAGGGTTTACTAATGCAACTTTTATTTTCCTTCTTTATATATTCATCACATGAGACTTAGGTTTGAAATATGTATGTATTAACATAACATAATATTTTGTACAATGCATATTATTTTCCTTTTAGTAAAATACAACTATTATTACTCTTGCAGAAAATTATATGATCCTCGTCTCCTTCAGCTAAGATTCGATCTTTACGTTTAAGTTGTATGAAGAAGTAAAGAACCACAAAAGTGGCAACCCAGGAAGTGTGGATCCACTGATGCAAGTATTCCAAAGTTTTAATTTTACCTCAAGGCGTCATTTCTAAACAATTTTATTATAGCTTCTTACTGAAATCAATGACTTACTATTCAGATTTTTTATAAAAGAATATTTACATAATCACAGTAAGAAAAAAAAAATTGTAAAAATTAATAACGGGGGAGAACAGAGTTGCAATATGAGAGATGTGCATAAAGAATAAAAAATTTTGCAGCTCGCTCTGCAAAACCGTGCTTAACAAATATTAACAAATTGAGCAGTTCATGCTCTGTAGCCATCTTCACATTGTAGTCACTTCAATATGGTACCCTACCATGTACGTCCTTCCCTTGCGTAATTGATATTTTAATTGCTTGAACCTAAAGCCTACCTCAAATGTACTGCTATATTTTCACCCAGCTTGGACTGGATATATCATATTCTTAGATGCTCAATGAAACTAAACACAACCTATACCTGAACTTTAGTATGGGAGTTGGACGTGTTAGTTATACTGGCACACAAAAGTTCCACATCAGCAACTTGAGACAGCTCATAGACAGCTAAACAAGAGTGCTCCACAGAGATCCACTTTAGCAAAGTTAGTTAGAGCTGGTTGTTAGATTTCAGTACAAGTAGTGTTCATAGCTCTTTCTCTCTTAGAGAAATCATTTTACATTTCTTAGATGTAGAAATTCTCTCTGGCAATGTAACAAAACATTATTTCTCATTCTGTTAAAGCAAGTTAGTTTTCATTCTCTCTTAGATCTCCATTTCTATCATGGTATCTTATGCTCGTTGAAACGAGTTGTTAATGGAGATTTTCTTGGTGTTGTTCTTCGTTGTTTAAGATCTTCGTTGTTTGAGTTCTCCGGTGACATTGTGGTTATTCTTCAGTGAAGTTGTAATTGTTGAATATACCTACTTAAGTGTATCTACTGTTAATTGTCTTCATCATATCAACTGTTGGATCGTATTCTTCAGCAACTGTTGGATCGACGTTGTCATCATCAGCTGTGAGTGTTGACCATCCATATTATCTTAATCCGTCTGATAATCCAGGAATGCAGCTTACTACTGTGGTCTTAACATAGAGCAATTATAACCAGTGGTGTCGATCAATGGAGATTGCGCTGTCATCTAAGTTGAAGCTACGGTTCGTTGATGGAACATATCTCTAACCTGCAGCAAATTCTACGTTACTAGTTCACTAGACTCGTTGTAACAACATGGTAACTTCCTGGATTCTAAACTCAATTACAGTTGATATACGTAATAGTTTAGTTTATATGAAAAATGCAATGGAAATTTGGAATGATCTTGAAACCAGATATGCTCAAAGCAACGTTCCTAAATTGTTTTAATTGAGATCTGAAATTGCTCATCTAACTCAAGGCAATTTATCTATTGCTAGCTATTTTTCTAAATTCCGAGCAGTAAATGATGAATTAGAGTGTATGAAAGCTAAGCCTCGTTATACTTGCACTTTGTGTACATGTGCGATTAACACTAGAATTGACACTTATGAACAAGATATAAAGATGTCTCAATTTTTAATGGGATTAAATGACCAATTCACTGGCATTCGAGGTCAAATTTTGATGATGAAACCGCTATCTATGTTAAGCGAGTGCTATATATTGCTTCTTCAATCAGCGGTCTCTTGCTATGACATCACCTGTTGTTCCTGATGCCATTGCAATGTCTGTGAAGAATGTTGGTACTCGTTATCAATTAGGGAAAAATGTTCGAAAACCTACTCAGGATACGAGAGATCAGGTAGTGTGTGAATTTTGTCACCTGACAGGACACACACGAGAAAACTGCTACTGTTTACATGGCTATCCGTCTTGGCACAGATTATTTGGGAAACCTATGTTAGAAAATTGTAAGTTCAAGTCATATGTTATATATGTTCTTGATGAAATTGCCGAAAACTAAAGAGTGAAGGTTTTTCCTTACTATAAGGACGTAAATTTTTATATTTGGATCTAAGACATTTTCTTAGTGTAATCCATAAAGAAATGAGAGAAAAGTTGCTTATTTGTATGAATATTGTTTTAGTTTTAGTTGACAAGTGAGTTGTGAATTCTCTTGATATGCTCAGGCCTTGAGCCTTGGTTCAGGGCTTGTGAGTTAGAAAAATAGTACTCTTTGTTCCTGTCAGAGGACCTGAGAGTAGGCTCAGGGCTTGTGAGTCTGAAATAGAGGACTCTCTGTTCATATCAGGGCTTGTGAGTCAAAATTAGGAACTTTCAGTTTGGCTCAGGGCTTAGCTCAGGTCTTGAGCTGAAAAAACACAATGAAGCTCAGGGGCTAACTCAAGTGTATTACTAAAGCTATATTCATGTATATTTATAAATAAGTATATTGTATATTTTATTATATATTGTTATCTAAATGAGAATTATTATTATTTTATTATAATAATAATATATTCTTGATAAATTTATGATATGGAGAATATACAAGAGACATACGTTACTTTTTCTTGGTGAAGTGAAAAGAAAACCTTAGTCTCATCTTTTTCTCTCTCTCACAAATACATACAAGATACATAGATCCTCTTGGTGAATTGAGGTGCTGGTCGTTGTTGAGCTTTGCCGTATCTGTGAACGGATTGTCTCTGAGCTGTTTTATCTTGGAAGTGATATTGCTGCAACCCATCACAGCATAAGTGGGGCAATAATCTCTTTAAGAACAGTCAAGTCTACTCTAGGGCTTGGCGACTCAGCTGATTTTGTGATTTTGATAAAACTTCTGTATAGATAAGTGATTTACTCTTTTCTCGTTTAAATACAATCGTTAATTATATGCTTGTTTTGACCTTCATGATTGATTCGTTATTTGGTTTAATTTGCCCGTTCTTATTGATTTGTGATTATATAACTGCCCCATTGTTGCGCGTATAGTAAATATTCCCAACAATCTAAACCTAAGCCACGTTTTAATGTTGGTGTTAGCAATGCTAAGCACAATACTACTGCTCTTGTTACTAATTCAGATGTGTCTACACCTGTCTCTGATCAATCTGTAGGATCTACTACCTCTGATAATGTGCAATTCACAGATGGACAATGCAAAAAACTACTCCTGTATTTGCATAAGTCTATGAATATATCAACTACTTTGGGTACAGAATCAACATCCAGCAGTTGGTACTCACCTATGAATGGTTCTCAGTTTGCAGGTACTATTCTTCACTTTGCAAATAGTGTTTATTCAGCCTTGTGTTACACTCCAGATCAGTGGATTGTAGATACAGGTGCTACAGATCTATTAACTCCATTTGTTGATCTGCTAAAAGATGCTAAAATTACTCAGTCAACACTCCATTTACCCAATGGTGCAATTGCTGAAGTGACTTGTGTTGGAACAGTGATGCTTAGTACAAATGTTGTCCTATACAATGTGCTATGTGTGTCTACTTTGACATACAATTTGTTATCTGTATCTAAATTGCTTATTAATACTAAATGTACTGCTACATTTACGTCTCAACAATGCTCAATTCAGGCTACTCTATGGCAGAAGGCACTCGTTATTGGTAAAGAACACAATGGATTGTATTTGCTTAATCGGCAACAGATTATCCAGCATCAAGTTCATTATATAACTAGTCTGGATAATTAAACACTTCTTTAGCACCATCGCTTAGGGCATGTACCTCCACCTATTTTGCAATTGTTTCCAATTGAAGGTTTATATAAAACTTAACCTCCTTGTGATAGCTGTATGTTGGCTAAACAGACCAGACAAAAATTTCCTACTAGTACAACAACTTCTACAGCCATTTTTGAGCTTCTGCACATTGATCTTTGGGGGCCTTATCGCCATAAAACTCATAATAATTATACCATGTTTTTGACTATTGTGGATGATATGTCTAAGGCAACTTGGGTCTATCTTTTGTCTGATATATCAAGTGTTCTCACAACTATCAAAGCATTTTTGCTATATGTTGAAAATTATTTTGGTGTATCTGTCAAATTCATCCGGTCTGATAATAGGTTTGAATTTATGAATAAGAATTTAAAAGACTGGTTTCTCAGAAAGGAAATTGTATATCAGACCACATGTGTATATACATCTCAGCAAAATGGGTTAGTTGTATATCAGACCATTGAGTTTTTGGTCTTTTAACAGATGTGTATGTCTTGAATAAGACCCCCTCTATTCAGCTAAATGGATGTACACCCTATGAGCTATTGTTTAGCAAACCTCCTGATTTTCATGAGTTGAAAGTGTTTGGTTGTCTCAGTTTTGCAATTGTGGTTCCACACCCAACAGACAAGTTTGCTCCTCAAGCAATTAAAGGAGTATTTATTGGTCATCCATTTGCCAAGGCTACAGAATTTTGGATATACAAACAAAAGAAGTGGTTATGTCAAGGGATGTGACTTTTTATGAGTCAATATTCCCATTTCAGCAAATTCAAACTCTCTCATTGTCTCAACTGTTTCCTGGTCAACAAACTTTTGTGGACTATGGTCCTCTGTATAGTGATTCAAATCACCCTGACACTGTTAAATTTATTGCAATGCATGGTGTACAGTAAATCTTGAAAGTAACCCTACTGATTCAGGGTCATCAGCTATTGTACCTAGGCCTCACAGAATAAGACAGCTACCATTAAAGTTTTCTGATTTTACAGGCTTACCTTCTCATATTGTTGATTCAACTGAACCCACCTCATCTGCTTCATGTGTTTCTTTAACAAATTATTTCACTTCTTTGCCATTTGATCCGCTTCCTATTCATTTGGTGGATAATACAATCAAAATTTCTGAGCCAAACACATATAAGCAGGCTATGAAACAGTCAGTGTACCGCGAAACAATGAGTGTGGAGTTGGCTGCTCTTGAAGCCAACAATACTTGGGAGTTACAACCCTTACATCGTGGTAAAAAGATTGTTGGGTTTAAGTGGTTGTTTAAGGTAAAATACCTAGCTAATGGCGGTGCGGATCGTTATAAAGCACAACTGGTAGCCAAAAGATTCACTCAAACGGAACGGTTAGACTATTTTGAGACTTTTGCTCTAGACGAAACATTGAAAGTTTTGGTTCAACGGTTTTCGATTTTCGGTATTTTATGAAAAATATTATTGTAATTAATAACTAATCAATTAACTTTTTTTAACTAAAACATCAATTACTTTTTCCAACTAAAACAATTTACCTTTTCTATTTTTTCCAGCTAAAACATATTCTTTTACAAAAATATCACATTACCTTTTTTATTTTCCCTAACTAAAACCTTTTTTTGCAAAAATATCACAGGTAATTCTATTTAATAAAATATTAAAATTATTAATAACTAACCAATATCTTTTTCTGTTAAAACATATTACCTTTTCTATTTTAAATAAAAAAATTTGCTCTTTTTTTGAAAATAGCATATACAATTCTAATTAATAAATTACATTAATAATATTATAATTTTTAATATTTAACCAATTTCCTTTTAAGCTCAAACACAATAGTTTTTTTTATATATTTTTCAACTAAAGTACCTTTAACTCTAAAAATATCATGAACATATACATGTTAATATATAATTATTATCAAATCATGTCATTTAAAAAATTAAACCAATAAAATTTAAAGTTTTAAAATTTTAAATTAATATTAAAATAAAAAATTATGTTATATTAAAGAAAATCCGTACATCACACGGATTATAAGCTACTTTATATACTATTATATAACAGATAAAACAGACGAAACATTGAAAGTTTAGGTTTAACGGTTTTCGATTTTCGGTCTTTTATTAATAATATTATTGTAATTAATAACTAATCAATTAACTTTTTTTAACTAAAACATCAATTACTTTTTCCAACTAAAACATGTTACAT
This sequence comes from Anethum foeniculum, assembly GCA_003724115.2. NCBI lineage: Eukaryota > Viridiplantae > Streptophyta > Magnoliopsida > Apiales > Apiaceae > Anethum > Anethum foeniculum. The sequence goes on from PHNY01296791.1 coordinate 9,884, forward strand.
TTTCTATTAGTCTAATTTTCATAGAAAAATGGTGAAGTAAACATGCCTACTTTAAAAAAAATTGGTTCATTATAAGCTTAAGAAAAAAAATTTAAACTAGGAAATTGCGTCTCACTGTTTTAAAATTTCTCACCCTTATTGGGTTCTCTATTCTTCACCACTGTTTTCATCGAACTTAGGGGGAGTTCTATGTTGCAGGGAAACAAGATGCAAACTTTAGATTTTTCCAAATACTTAAATAGGGATATGATCAAATAGAAACAACACTTAGATCCATCTAATCTAATGGCCCCTATATAGGCACCACACAGAATTAACATACACCCTTCACACATCATTCCAGATTTTCCTCTCCGTTTTTAATTTGATTTTTCCCGTCAATCGATGAGTTTTTTTTAAATCTGACTTCACTATATTTTTCTCCATCTCCCAACGATCAATTTGCATACCATGTGTGCTATATTTCGACATGATTTAAATTTTTTTATTTTAGTTTCTAATTTTCATTATAAGGGGGTTTCTAGTGGAACAGGACCCTACTTAAATAACCATGCCAAACTTTACCGTGATCTCGTAGTTATGAGATTTTAAATATGCTTTTTCATGTTCAAGTCATTTAACTGAAAAATTATCTCACATAATTGACAAATCAAGTGGTTTTATTTGCTTTCTATGTACTCATTTCTAACTTTATTAAGTTCTTAAATTTGTATCAAAAGTAGTTATACATCCCAATTACAAGTTTATACTATTTTTACTATAAGAGTCTTCCATCGTTTACAAGTAGATCGTTTCATCTTTTAAATAAAAAATAATAATACTTTCAACCGAATTGGTGAGGCAGTTGGACAATTTAGTGATTACATTTTATTGGTTATGCTTTCGATTATATAGCTTGTGATTAGTATGCATAAGTGGTAAGAATATTTGTAAGAGCATCTCCAATAGGGGGTGCTTGCAAGGGTTTCAACATCTATGTGGCAAGAACCTTTGGGTGCATTGCTATTGCAGAAGCAAGGGTGCCTAAAGAGTGCTAAGAGAACTTTCCAACTTTTGACACCCTTTTGGCACCTCCTCTAATTAGCTAAAATCCATACTTATACTAGATGTATATATATATCACACCTTCCTCTTTTATTGTATCATATATTTGTATATCAAATATGGGACCATTTAGGTAAGTTGAAGATGTGCTAACTATTTGAGATGAAAGTTGCTCTATTTGACATGAAAGGAAGAGAAAATAAAAACTATTATTTTTAGTAAGTTGTCAAGTTTTGGTACCTTAGCAAGCACCCTCTATTGGAGATGCTCTAGGAGTGTAAGATTAATTTTGACTGAATAACATTTATTTTTATATTGTGAATCAAGCATCCTCATTTGATATGTCTCATTATTCTTTATTCAGATTTCATTTTCATTCTTATTCTCGTCATTTAATATTTGCCCACTTTACATAGTTTTATATCTGTACATGAGTCTTTCGCAACTTATGTAACATTGGATATAATTGTTTACTCACATTAATATATATTTGACACAATTCAGATGACTTAAATGGCCTATTTAAACAAAATAAGAAAGCTAATGATTTGAGCAACAGGTAAATCTAAAATTCAAAATAAGTAAATCGAAGGCAATATGAGATCATATAATCGAAAACCGATGGCGTTAAAACCATGAATTACATAATCTGTGGATTCCATATTGCTTGTTTTAATCTCGACCTTACAAACAAATAAAATATGAACGAGTAAGATCATCCAACTCACTACCAAAACTAACGGTTTGAGCAAAAGTAAATCTAAAATCCACCATAATTAAATTGAAGGCTGTATACAACCATATATTCGAAAACTGGTAGCTGTATACAACCATATATTTGAAAACTGTTAGCGATGCAAAACTATGGATTATATAATCTGTGGATTATAGGCTGTTTTAATCTTGACCTTACAAACAAGTAAATTTAAATTATTGATGAACAAGATCTTCTGATTTTTTTTGATAGTCTATATAAACAGAGGGACAATGCACAAACATTTTATTATATAGAACACCACACACTAAAATATATAATCGAAGTGGTGGACGGTGTCTAACCTTTCTAAGTGCAACCTTCGTGGACTGGGGAGTCAAATGACATGTTAGCGCTACTAATTAAGTTCCATTATGTAGCGAGTTTCCTTTCCAGGTCCCGGTGCCCCAATTCTTATGTAGTAAGTGTTAAAAAAATCAGAACTCAAAAAATCATGATGTACTATCATAACAAATATGTGAAGAAATGAAAATTTGTATTTTGCATATACAAATTTTCTGTAATAAGTAGTTATCACTAACACTCTTTTTTTTTCTCGTTACTATGTTAAATCAACCTTTACTATTTTAACCTTTTTAATCCAAAATTCAATTGCAGCTCAAGAAAAGTATTGTCGGTATAAAAAAGGATTGTTCATTGTACATCAAGGTGTGTTATGACTGTTTTTTTGTAGATTTTCTGTTTTTTAGATTCTTATTGAATACTTATTATAAAGTTTGCTTTTTTCTAAATTTTTTTTTAAAAAAATTCATTTCTATTTGTAATCAAGGAAACTGATATTTGAATTTATCTTTGTTTGTTTTTTTTATCAGACTGTAAGTATCTCAAGGAACCTGCGGTGGTATGCTTCAAATGAAATTTTTCCACCATAATATGTCATTCTTTGATAGGCCTATACATTGACAAGCTTCCTCAAGGTCGACACATGCAATGTCATTGGCCATAAGAAGGCCATTTTGTCAGGTCCCCACATATATTAAGTTAAAGAGTAAAAGAATTAAAAGGAAAGAAAAGATAGTTAATTGTAAATCTTTATTACCTTTTCAAATTGATTTTGTTCATCGCAGAGCCACTTCCACAGCTTTTAAAGTCCGCTTGATCCAAGTACCAATATGATGAAATTCAATGCAAATGTGTTGAGGATGTTGATAAGAAGAAAAATTGGGACACAGACTTACTGAAGAATTCATTTTTTATTTTGTTAGAAATTGTATGAGAGGCCACTATTTTGCTCGTACAATATACAGTGAAAATACGTAATAAAATAAATTAACAAATGATATTTTATATAAGTTTTTTCAATATTGTACATTTTAATCATCTACTCCTTTAATAGTTGAAAGCCAACTCAAATATGTTAATTTTTAAATTATATTGTTCATAGAAAAAATTATCACCACATATCTGTAAAAAAATTTGGATCTTATGTAATTATCAAACTAATTTCAAGAAAATACAAAAGTACGGCAATGTGTATAATCACGATTGGACTATTTGCCTTGTCATAGACTAACAACCCCAACAAATAATATATTAAAAAAAGAATAAACTAAACGGAAAATCCTATTAAGAAAAAAAAGATGAATAAACCAGCCTCAATTTTTCTCTTCATTTTTCAAAATTAGGCTCGGAATTAAAGATATCTTGATAAACTCATTTTGTTTAAAACCTACATCTGATTGTAGAATTTTTAAAAATCCAGAGGCAAAACATTAATAAACATTTTTTTTTCTCTCACTCAACCTTTTCCAATACCATGCTAAGGAGAAGTATAAAAATATTAAGGATATGTATTATCATTTGAACCCACCACAATGATATTGTAAATAAATGCATCAAGATACACATTCACGCTAAGAGATATCCAAGAAATTAGCATCAAGGAAAAAAATCATACATGAGAAAAATCCAACATAAGCTCGATATGCGAGCACAAAAGGAGCTTTTTTTTTTCTCTCTTGGTAAGTGTGGACCTCTCTAAAATTGAAAAATCTTGATATATGCTTGTCGAAATCTCAATTTTTTAAAGATTTTTGTAAAGAAATCGACCCAAAAGAGAAATCTCTAGTCAAGTATGATGACGAAGAATATAATAGAGACATAATTAATTTTCGGGGCTACTAGTCTACCAATTTGTACTAAAAAGTTTAAAATAAATTATAATAAATAAAATTATTTCAAACACAAATAACCTCAAAAGATGCTCGACATTAGAGCCCAAAATGAGTCTTATATATTTTTTATGAAATGCAGGTCCTTTCAAAAGTTTGAAAAAGCTTGATACGATTAAAGAAATCTTGATAAAATAAAATATTTTTAAAGATTAAGAATTTCTTGTAAAATCCTAAAATGTCATTACTAGAATTAAATTCCAGGAATCTTTATACGTTGATTAAAAATGCGCTAATAAATACCTATTCAGTGCATTCAACTGGCTTAAAAAAAATTCATGCATTTTTTAAGAAATCCTTGCAAAACCCAATTTCAAAAAATTTGGGTGTTTAATAAAGAAAAAAAATTGTATTTCTAATGTTTACATAAAATTGAGTTCAACGGGCTTTTTGTGCACATACTTAATTTAGATAATAAATTGTGAGACATTCTTGTTCATGCGATACAAATCAAGATTTAACAAAATTGGGCACAATGCAAATGAGCCAATGTGAGTAAAAAAATAAGATTGACGTTTCTTAATAAGTTTAATTTCTAGATACGACAATAATAAAAATGAGTTAATATAAAATCACATAATTAAAATTCCGACGATGCAAAACCACAGATAATATAATCTACTACAAATTACACATTGATTTTTGTATCTTCTTCTTTTAATTTAATATAATACGATTTTATCAATTCAAATATATATATATATATATATATATATATATATGTATAGTTATACACATACATACATACATACATATATATAAGATCCTTACATGTTATTTTTGATAAAGTATAGAGAGAAGAGATAAAAGAAGGATTTTATTATAATTCAACTTGTTGTAAATTACAAGAGAAGGGGTCTTTATATAGCCAACAACTAAACAATAATAAAGGAAATTATCCTAACAACGAAACTTTTTTAATAACGGAACATTCCAATAATAATAATATTATATATTTTAACATCTTCCCTCAAACTCACATGGTAAATCAGGAGTTTGACAACCAAGAAATGGAGTCACGTAATCAAATGAATCCAAACCTACAACACAGAAAATTGGAGCATCTAACGAATCCAAAAACGGAGTCAACGACCAAAGAAGAAGAATCATCCATGTCATCCATTGACGAACCAAAACAATTTCGATACCAAACAAGTCAACAACCAACGATCATGTAATCAAATCTTATGTGAACCGCAACCATCATAAACAGTACAAATACCAAAGCTAAATCTAAATCCATAAATCGTATCCAAATCTCAAACCAAACCCAATAAACAATCCAAACTTAAATCATCCAAATTTAACCGAGAATACAATCTCACGAATGACCAATGGGCCTAGAGCACCAAATAAAAGAAAATCAATACCATAAAGGGCTAGATGTGCCTAAAGCACCAAATAAATTCCATTATATACACGAGAAAGAAGAAAAAGAAGGTATACAGATGTGCATTGGGCTATTCCCATCATAGATCACGAGAAAGAGAGAAGGAAGACAAAAGAATGGAAAGAAGGTATATAGATGTGTCAGGGTTACTCCCATCATAGCGCACGAGAAAGAGAAAGAGGAAAGTATAAAATAACTATTTTACCAATGATCGAATACCAATCAAAGAGAGAGAAACTGAAAAATCCAATAAATTCGAAGCAAAAAAAAAAGTAATCGTGAATAAAACTCAAAATCATCCCAGAAAAAAAAAACTAGACTGGCTTATAAAAGAAAGTGAGAAGAACAATAATTGAAACATATGTTTTAAACCCTACATGTGAAAGACACCACGATCTACTCTCCATCAACCAATCCCAGATCGAACCAACCTAGTCTTGATACCATGATAAAGTATAGAGGGACGAGATAAAAGAAGGATTTTATTATAATAAAACTTTTTTGTCAATTACAAGAGAAGATGCCTTTATATAGCCAACAATTAAACAATAATAAAGGAAATTATCCTAACAAGGAAACTATTGTAATAACGGAACTTTCCAATAATATTATTATATATGTTAACAATTTTCTAATAAGCTATAATTAGGCAAATGGGAAATTTACGTTCTTTTGTTCAATCATAACATAGTACTATAAAACTAAAAATGGTGCTCCGTGGTCGTTACCTTTTTAGTGACCCCAATTTTTGTATAAATATAAAATGTCAAAAAAGAAACTAGAGATCAAAAAAGATTATGATAAACATCATTAAAAATATGTGCAGATATCAAAAAATTTCAGACACAAATTCATATGTGTATCAATCTATAGTTCCTTATAATTGAAGAAAAAACGATGGATACATAGTTAATATTTGAACTCGCCAATACTAAGACTAAGAGATATATAGGAAATTTAAAGTAAAAAACATAATCTAACACAAAAAAGTCTAAAAGAAGCTAGACATGAATGCCTCAAATGAGCATTATACTTATTATTGAGGTTTTCTAAAAAAATAACTAAGTGTTATAGAAAAAATTTGATATTGGATATTTCCGGGTCGAAGTCGGGTCAATTGAACGGAAATTGGTTGGACTGTGGAGCAATTAGGTTTTCTTGGACGATGAAGCAATTAGGTTTTGTTTGACAGCCAAGCAGTTAGGTTTTGGTGGCCAAGGTTAGGGCGAGCCCTCTTCCCCAAATACTTAGGGCGCGCCCTAAGGGTTTCTGTGGACAAGAATTGACTTTGGATTTCTCCGTGGATCTTTCCTGGCTCGGGTTAATTGAAATCAAGTTGAAGAAGAGGCGGAGGAAATAGGTTTTCGTTGGCATCCGTGGAAAGACTTAGGGCTTGCCCTGTCCATGAAAACACTTAAGGCGCGCCCTAAGCCTTTGGTTGGCTGTTCCGTGGATTTCTCATTAGATTGCTTCGAAGATCTAGGGATATGCTCGAGGAATATGCACCGTGATTTCAGGAAGAAGATGGATGATCTTTACTAACGTATTTCTTGCAGGTATCTATTGAAGAACTCCTTCCTAAGATGCAACTTTAGGAAGGCGGTGTCCGTGGTCAGAGACCTCCAGGGTTATGTCTGGACTGAAGATCTCCTCCTGTAGTCAATGGGTGTCCTTATTGGGGATGTGGGGTGAACTTTGGTGTGTGCTTTGGGAGCTCTGTCTCTGTAGTCAACGGGTGTACTCGTTGGGAGACTTTGGAGTATCTTGCACTTTGCACCCAAAAGTTTGGGATCACCTGTCCTGTTATCTGGTGGGGGCTTCTCATTCGGGGGACAGGGATGCGTCCAACATTTAGGGTAAGCCATGGCTATACCTGCGTCCGCGGATTAGGAAAAAAGGTGGTAGCGGAGGATTATCCCTGGCCAGGAAGATGCCTCATCCATGAAGTCCCGAAGCCGTGGACGAGCCTTGGGCCTTGGTGGCTAGGCCTCATCGGCGGACATTCTTAAAGCTAGTCGAAGACTGGTCCAATAGGTTATCCTAATGGGCCTCGGAATGGGAAGCCTAAGCCCGTTTAGGTTTCTTGTTCCCCAAGAACTACGTGGGCTTGATTCCCTATAAATAGGGATACGTAGGCACATTGTAAGGGGTTGGAAGTGAAGAGCTCAGCGAGCCACCACCAAATAAACCCTTGCAATCTCAGCCCCCAATTCATTACAACCACCACAATCCGTTTAATTTTCCAGCGAATATCCACCGTCACAGATCTTGATTCCGGCGACGTACCTCGAATTTTGTTATTACCAAATTCCTCCGTCAACACCAGGTTAGAAACTTTTTTACAAATATACGATTTATTTTAAAGTATCTTACAACAATACAAATTTTTTAAAAGAAAATTATAAAAACACCACATTTTTGTAAAGATATGGTTTGAAACTTTGAAACCATATTTGTAAATGAAATCAGCCACAAATACGAATTCAAAATTTAGTAAATAAAATCATATTTGATCTCATAATACTTTATATAACAAGTTCCACCGGTTAAATCAAGTGAAACTTTAAATGTAACAAAAAAACAACTTCAATTATTTTTCACAACAACAACAATGAAAGTCACAATTGCTTACAAACTATATTTTTGTAAAAAAAAATCAGAAGATAGCAAAATCAATTTTTTTAACAAAAGAATTATTTTTTACAATATTCCTTTATTTTTTCTTGAAAATTCGGCATAACCTTAAATCCAAAGCTCTGAATATAAGTTTTTTTTATCATGAGTCAAGACTAAATATAAGTTCGAGTTCAAAAAAACTTGAATAAACATGAATGCTTTTAAAATTTGAATTATAATCTCAGTTTTTAAAAAATAATCCGAAATTATTTTTAAAAAATAAAATAAAAAGTATTAAACTTAAATTGCAAAAATCAAAAGATTCATTTAGATAAAGCACTAAAAGATATTTGAATTAGTATGTTAATCCACAACCCCAAAAAACCATTACATTTTTTAAAAAAATTTAGCTCGACTCGAGTTTAAGAAATCCTATTGCCGATTTGCTTGCAATCTAGACAAAGTTTAACCCACGAACTATTAGGCTTGTTCAAGACTGGCCTAGGTGGAGTCTCTCCTAAGCAGTCTCAAGCTACATGTTTCAATATGTGAGATAATACTCCTTCACCTATGAGGCACACCAAGATGACCTAGGTAAGGCATTTAATAAGTAATATAATAATTCTTCATATATAGGATGCGTTCAAGCAGCCTAGGTGAAATCTTATAAACAATCCTTAAAGTGAGTGGTGTACGGCCAACAATGTACCAAGAAACTCCTTATTGGTGATATTTGTATCTTTGATATCATAGGCTTATAACCGTTCCAGTCCTTTCCAGCATAATTGGAGTACTCTAATAAATACTTTTAATATATAATTGTAGTGATCCTTATGTAAATTATATATATATATATATATTAAAGAGATGTGTTAAAATTAAAATTGTGATATATTTATAAATTAGAATAGGTTTTTGAAATAATCAAGCCCTTAAATTAAGTAAATGATAAAGATACACATTAAAATAAAATGCCAAAACCCAAGTACCAAAAGATGGATATAAACATGCATCATAAATTTAAGTACTGAAGTCCAAACACAAAAAGGTAAGCAGTATCAAAATAAAAAAGAAATAAATAAGAATAATTAAGTAAAAATAATCAAGTAAGGCTATCAAAAAATATGTACAATACCAAACCACTACCAGACTTTTAATATTTAGGTTATAATAGTACTGACTTATTGTAATATGTTTATATATATATATATATATATATATATATATATATATATATATATGTGTGTGTGTGTTTGTTTGTGTATTAAAAAAACATAGTTATGATAGAATTTTAAAATAATTAAAATTCTAAAAATATGTTTGAAGATATAGAAAATTTTAGAAATATGCTTTAACTAGAATAGATTTGTAACATTAATATACCCTTTATGATACGTTTTAGGTTTTACATAACAATACCTTTAAAAATGTTTTTAAAATAAAATTTTAAATTAATTATAGCACGTAAATGTATGTTTTTGTTTTATTTTTGTTGAAAGTAACAAAAACTAAGTACTAAAGGCCATATAATGAATAAATAAGTAGCCATTAGAAAAATAAAAGTGAATTTTAAATAAATAAACCATATATATACATGTTTATAATATATTTTAGGCCCTAAAAATATGTATTATATATATATATTTATAAATCAAGTACCAAAAATTTTAAGTAAAAAAAAATATCGTACCGATCTATTATCAAAATTTTAATATTCTGAATTTAATTATATACTAGTTTATACATGTGCGATGCACAATTTATTTTTAAGATTAATATTTTATTATTTATGTTTTAATATTTTTAAATATATTTTTTTGAAAAAATTAAGTAGATTTATAATGCTTTCTTTAAAATAAGTATTTTTAATAACTAGTAATGTTAAACTAAATAAATTACTTTGTAAAATTATTAAAATATGTTATAAAATGGATAGTGATGAAAACAGTTGGAGATAATAAATAGATCTGAGACCAGTTCAAGTAAATAGTCCTGTAGAATAAGTTTTTAAAAATAACTTGGCCACTAAAATAGATTTAGTTTAACTAGGTCATTTACCCATCCAAGTACCGATCATATATTTTTAAAAATAGGCTTAGTTTAAATAGATTTAGTTTAAATAATTTAAATAGGTCCTTTACCCATTCAACTAATTATAACTCTTAATTAATTAGGAGTTATTATTAGTTCGAAATTCCTATTTTTATTATAATTAAGTATCACTTAATTATTTATCAACTAAATTTCAGGATTTATATTAGTAAATTAGAATGTCATTATTTATCTAATTAATTAAGTCATAATTAATTAATATTATAAATAATTTGAATTACTTTAATTTAATTTGAATTCGAATTTAAATTAAATAATCCTTCAAGAATTTTTTGCGTGTGACCCCATAAGGTATTATTACGCTGGTAATACATTTTAAATCTAATTTAAAATCGTAAATAATGAGCGACATCTAGTAATACATCATTGTTACCGAAGTAATAAGAATTAAATCAGTGATCGATTACCTTTCGTGAATAATGTACAATGTAATATAATCCCTTTAACCAAATATTATAGATTAAACTAGAGGCATGTAATGTGTCATCCTCATCATAGTTTAATTCAGGTTTCCTTGATCAATGAGTAGATTATCATATCAAATCAACATTTTAGCGCGGCCACGCATTTCACAGTCTAGCTCACGTAAAAAGCCAATAATATTACTCATAAAATCTTTTCTAGATCATTCATATTTCTTATGCGATTCATAATATACCCGAAATACACTTTTATCATTACCCTATCAAAGGTAACTTTTAATATAATCGAAGTATTTTAGTTCTTGTATAAAAATATAATGATTTCAAGTCTAAGGACCATTACGTCATTATCACTGTGAGAATTATTTATGACTCAACAGACATGTAGAATCTAACATTGGGTCTATCCAGCACCATATACATTTCATGTGTTTGTGTTTTCAACTTTAGTATCACTATACCTATGATCAATGAGATGCGATCATCAGTCAAAAAACACACGAGTATTAATGGATTATTATTGTCCATTAATAATAATACTCCACTAGGGACCTTTGGGAATATTGATACTATTCTCATAATCTCATTTCTAAGTCACGTATTTTGAGATATAGAATGCATATCAAATTTCAAGGACATTTATTAATCTAATACTTATATCACAGTAAATTAAGACTTAATAAATTATAAAGGAAAAAATCGATAGAACATAAACTTAGTAATCCAAATGTCTTATAATAAAAGTCTAAAACATAATAGTGTTGTCTTTTAGGCACAAACACTAACAAATTTTACAAAGTAAAATCTTAAAATTCAAAAAGTGTTAGATGAGACTCACAAATAAATTTGAAGAGAGATATGTTAATAAGTTAATAAAAACCCAAAATCCAGTTTTCATCGATCTTAATTTTTACTCCAGTGAAGGTAAAAAAAATTAGGGTTGAGAAAGACAACTGAAAGCGATGATTTACAATGCGACTATTAATTTAATTTGCTATTGATCGATTGTATATTTATATTTGTATTTAATTGATGTATATATGTATTATAAATTGATTTAGTAAAATTTGTATATGTGTTTAAGTTGGAATAAATTTGTAAAATAGTCAAGTCCCGAAGTAATAAGTTTTAAATAATAAAATTCCTAACAAATATTTTAAAATAAATAAACCCAAACTATGTGTTTATATTATATTTTGAGGTCAAATAGTAAAAACTAAGTAATAGAACTTGAGCATTATTGATAAGTGGATTTTATATCTACTTGGAACGCTCTATAATGGCTTAAATTGGTGTTTTGTACTCAAGTATGTTGTGTCTTTTGATTTGTTTTTGTTTGTTTTGTGCAGAGTTGCTAG